>BRDA01086999.1:3878-20841 GCA_036984385.1 Crenuchus spilurus
ATTATTAACGAGGTTGTCAACTAGAAAAAAGTGGTTCAACGAACCGTTAAGGGGTCTGAAATGTTCATCTTAGGTGCATGTCCACTGTGAGAGACATAATCTAAAAGAAAAAATCCAGAAATCACAATGTATAATTTTTTTAATCATTTATTTGTGTGTTACTGCTGCAAATAAGAATTTGAACACCTGCCAATCAGCAAACATTCTGGCCCTCAAAGTCCGCCTCTAAAAAGTCCACCTCCAGTCCACTTATTATTCTAAATTAGAAGCACCTACTTGAGGTCGATAGCTACATAAAGACACCTGCCCACCCCACACAATCAGTAAGTCTCCCAACTACTAACATGGCTAAGACCAAAGACACCAGAGTCAAGATTGTAAACCTTCTCAAGGCTGAAAAGGGCTACGGGGCAATTGCCAAGCAACTTGGTGAAAAAAGATCAACTGTTGGAGCAATTATTAGAAAATGGAAGAAGCTAAACATGACTGTCAATCTCCCTCAGACTGGGGCTCCATGCAAGATCTCACCTCGTGGTGTATCATTGATCCTAAGAAAGGTGAGGAATCAGCCCAGAACTACACGGGAGGAGCTGATCAGTGACCTGAAGAGAGCTGGCACCACTGTTTCCAAGGTTACTGTGGCTAAGACATCATGGCTTAAAGTCATGCATGACAAGGAAGGTTCCCCTGCTTAAATCAGCACACGTCCAGGCCCATCTTAAGTTTGCCCATGACCATTTGGATGATCCAGAGGAATCATGGGAGAAAGTGCTGTGGTCAGATGAGACCAAAATAGAACTTTTTGGTCGTAATTCCACACGCCATGTTTGGAGGACGAAGAATGATGAGTACCATCCCTACTGTGAAGCATGGGGATGAAGCATCATTTTTTGGGAGTGTTTTTCTAACCCTAACCCTAACCCTAACCCGACTGCACTATATTAAGGAGAGGATGACCGGGGCCATGTATTGCGAGATTTTGTGGAACAACCTCCTTCCCTCAGTTAGAGCATTGAAGATGGGTCGTGGCTGGGTCTTCCAACATGACAATGACCCAAAGCACACAGCCAGAATAACCAAGGAGTGGCTCCGTAAGAAGCATATCAAGGTTCTGGAGTGGCCTAGCCAGTCTCCAGACCTAAACCCTATAGAAAATCTTTGGAGGGAGCTCAAACTCTGTGTTTCTCAGCAACAGCCTAGAAACCTGGCTGATCTGGAGAAGATCTGTGTGGAGGAATGGGCCACAATCCCTGCTACAGTTTGTGCAAACCTGGTGAAAAACTACAGGAAACATTTGACCTCTGTAAAGGCTACTGTACCAAATATTAACATTGATTTTGAATCAGTCAACTTTCAGAACCAACACAGTCACTGATAAGAACTTGTGGCACGCAAACATGGAGCGCAGGCTAAAACGCAAATCTCCATCGTCTGAAATTGAACCCCCTCAAAAAATAGCAACGCCAGAATCTGACTCTCCTTCTCGTGCACGAGCATCACACAGCAGTGCAGAGCACATCGTACTCGCTGTTTCTGTTGTTTCTGTATTTAAATAACTATTTTTATTATCATTACGTTCACAGAAAACAACAGAACATCTCATAAAACACTAGCTGTGTTATATGTAACAAACGGAAGTCCTAATAAATCCATATTATTATTAGAATGTTGTTAAAACAAAATACACAACAGAGATTCTGCTGCAGCTCCTAACATTATCTCATGTTATTGGTCTAAATTCAGTGATTTGCACCTTTTCAGAAATAAAGACATTGTACGCTATTTTAATGTTCTCTGGCCCAGAGCTGAGTTATAAACACATCAAGTGTGCTTACACAGTAAATCTGCCAGTGTTAAATCAACACTATTAGAGTTAAATTAAGACTGAGGGTGTAACACTCCCATAGCTTGTCTAACCTTAAAGCAGTAACACTCCCAGTGTTAATTTAACTCTAATAATGTAACACTGTAATGCCTAAATGTTCTTACAGTCACCCCAACACAGGACACATGTAGACCCATACACTAGAGGGGAAGAGAGATTGTGTGTAGGTGCTGGGGTGTGTGTTAGTTACTTCTGTTTGTTGTTCAAGTTGAAAATTTTTTGCATTGTTAAAAATCTTGCTTTAATTTCATGAGAGATTTTATGTTTGACTGTACAGAGAAGGTACATTTTAACACAGGATTTTGTTTTGCAGGTTATGTGAAGATTAAAGAAAATATAGAAATATTAAGAGGATTTCTCTTTTTTCATCTTTTTGGGTACATTATTAAGTGCAGACAACAAGGCAACAAATAGATTAATCGATTAACCGAAAAAAATAATCGTTAGATTAATCGATAAAAAAAATAATCGTTAGGTGCAGCCCTAGTATTAGATTAAGATTAAGATCAACCAATTTAGCTAATGTGATTTTTCACACAACGGAATTTGACCTCTGCATTTAACCCATTCATGCAGTGAAACACACACACACTAGTGAACACACTAGGCTGTGAGAATTTGTGCCCAAAGCGGTGTAATAGAATGTATGTATGTATGTATAAAGCTTGACAAAAGTCTAAGTTTAGAGCAGATTTAATGAAAATACAGATTTATGACACTCTTACTGTTCTGACACTGTTGTTGCTGAGTTTGTGCTGAACAAAAGCCTGTGTAACACTTTGGAAAAAATAATAATTTTAGATGGGTGTAATTTGTAAAAAAAAAAGTGAAGCCGTGTCAGACTACATTAGAGTGTCTGAAACTCCAGGGGGTTATAGTGAATCCAAAAGGTTAAATTATGCCTTACATGATGTTTTCAGAAGTGGCAATTAAGGTACAAACCACTCAAATGTAAAAATTTAAGACATTTCATGGGAAAAGGCTAATTTCAAGGTCTGTGACAATTTTCATGGCTGTGAATTTGGTAGGATCCTAGTAATAATGTACTGTTGATGATGATGTGGACCGTTATAGAGAGATAGAGTGAGACATTCTGGTGCTCAGACATTGCTCTCAACTAATGACTGAGATGTCTTGTCTTGTGCTATATGGAACTGACATGTTAAATTTAGATTTTCTTTTCCTAACTTTTTATATATTTTTTTGATAAAATAGAAAAAAAAAATTTTTGTTTCGCCTCTATCTCTCTGCATCTGTTGCTTTGTCTGTTAGATTCTCTCTCTCTCCCTCTCCCTCTCCCCCCCCCCTCTCTCCCTCTCTCTGGCATGCCCTGAAGGTCTTTAGTGTCTTTCTTTCTGCTTGGCTGAGGATTTTTCATACACCCACTAAAATTACAGCTGAAAGAGAAAGTACTATGCCCCCCCCCTCCTCACTCTCTCTCTCTTACTCTTTCTCACTCTATTTCTCTCTCTGTGTCAGATGTGAGTCACTCACATTAGAATATCATGTGGAAACCATCCACACACCTCATCACCAGGAAAGCCTGGGTACCCATATCCACTGGCACTGGTGATGTAATCCACCCTACTGATGACACGGCTACAGCCACAAAGATATAACCACAGAACATGTGCAGCTGATCTTTGTGCTGGAACTATAAATACTTTCAAGAGTCAAATTTTCAAAGGTGCCGTTTTTTATTTTTACAAATCAATGTATTATTAGCATGTTAGTTTTGACAAAATCACTAGGTTTAACAGACGTCATCTGATCAGATTTTATTGGCATCTTGAGCATACAATACCAGTAAGTAACATAAAAGTGTTAATAATATATTTTAAAATATATTTTAGGTTCTTCAAAGTTGACAAACAACTGATGGTCTCAAACACATTAAGAGGGCAAGAAATGCTAGTCATTAACTTAAGGCACAGCTGTTAAAATCCCTGAATGTCCAGAAGGTGTAGTCCACTGGTAGAGGACAGAGAACCTTAACATTTGATATCATTAAAAGTATCCTTTAGTTTTACTATGTACTGAGGCTTTGAAGCATTACACTCACACATGCATATGTTCACACTTACACATGCTGGGAACCTTCAACAGTCTCATGGATTTGTGCTGGATATCAGGGGATGTGGAAACATCTTGTGATAATGGCTCACAGCTCTGTGTGAGCTGAGCTGCAGTTCGGGGGGATTCAGAGTCTTTTCAGTCTCCCCACAGGACGCATTAAATATCCCACCGACCCTGCACAGTCTCTCAACAGCAAGACTACAGGCCCTTAGCCCAGCATCAGCAGCCTCTGTCAACAGGGGTCTGCTCCTAAATTGAGCTCCCTAATGTAGTCGTGCTTATGTAGACGTACAGGGCAGGAGTTCTCAAGCTAATGAACTAGTAGGTCAGTGTGATTGGTTGAATCAGCTGTTTGGAAACACTGAAGGGGTCTATTGGGGAATGTGCACTTTTTATTATAAGGCTTAATGTTAACCCTCAGGAGTTGCTGATCATACCAGCAACCAGCAAAAACATTGCCATCAAATACTATTGAAAATGCTGGCTTGAAAACTCTCTGTGCTTGTTTTTGTTTGATGTTGGTAGACAGTAAAATTGGATGGGACCCACAGGTCAACAAATGTGTGTTGTTTCCATGTTGATTTCAGTATTGTCAAAAAATAAACAGGATTCATGTCTTCCCTGTGGGCTTATTTGCTTAAATATATATTAAAAATATCAAAATATTCAAGTAATCACAAAAAGAATGACATTCTGGTTTACAGCATTATCACATACAGTTTAAAATTTTACCTGATTTTCTCCCCAATGTGTTTGGTAGCAAATTGACCTGCCCATTCATTGACTCTCCCTACCATTTGTAATGTTTCTGTCTCTATGGGGTTTCACACTCACACAGGCCTCCTCTGATGCATGTGAAATCATGCTCAACCTCTTTTCCAACTGCCACCAGGCAGCCAATGCTCTTGGAGGAAAAGTACAGGATCCCTAGTTATGATGAATCGCCTGGCAGACGCCTGAGCCAGGTGACATTACATAGTAGTGCTTGGGAGTGAGTGCGATCTTACCCGCCCAGAGAGAGCACAGCCAATTTTGCTCTCCCAGGCACTGGCTACTGATGGCAAGCAGCATGACCTGGGATTCAAACTCGCAATCCTCAGATCATGACAGTGACTTAGTCCACTGGCCACTCATGACCCATCACATGCAGTTATCTGCTAAGACAGCAGGCTTATTATTCAAGTGAGTACAAAGGAACCAGTATGTAAAATACTTCATCACACTGAGGGCACATGTACTTGAATTAAAAGGAAGCCTTTTGAGCAAACATGTGCAACATACATGTCAATCTATGCATTTTTTAAATGAATGAAGACATGCATTATATTCTTTGCTTTGTTGGCTAAGTATAGATGTGGGCTTTGCTAAAGTGTGCATTAAGGATGTATAGACGGTATCTGTCAGCATGAGAAAAATGAGAATTGGGACACCTTATGGCCTTGAGTTTCATGCAGGCATGGATAAATGAAGAGTACAAGTGAACCAGCTGGGACAAGGTCAGGGACATTCACATAATCTCTGCCCTGCATAATTGATATGTTATACAGTGTTTTGTGTAGATAGTCTTTATTAGTGGGTAGCCCTCCTAGGTATTCTTCTGCTGCTCTAGTAGGGTTAGAAGTTGAAATATAGCCAATGTGCCATTTGAAATATAACCCATATGCAGGGCTACACTACAGGGCTAAGTATTTGATACACTGCCGATTTTGCAAGTTTTACTACCTGCAAAGAATGGAGAGGTCTGTAATTTTTATTGTAAGTACATTTCAACTGTGGGAGACAGAATCTAAAAGAAATCCAGAAAATCACATGATTTTTATTAATTTGCATTTTATTGCATGAAATAAGTATTTGATCACCCACCAACCTGCAAGAATTCTGTCTCACAGATCTGTTAGTGTTTCTTTAAGAAGCCTCCTATTCTGCACTCATTACCTGTATTAGTTGCACCTGTTTGAACTTGTTACCTTTATAAAATACACCTGTCAATCACACTCCAACCTCCACCATGGCCAAGGCCTTTCTAAGGACAACCGGGACAAAATTGTAGACAATGCACAAGGCTCGGATGGGCTACAGGGCAACACACAAGAAGCTTGGCAAGCAGGCAACAACTGTTGGTGCAATTATTAGAAAACAGAAGAAACACAAGATGACTGTCAATCTTCCTCGGTCTGGGGCTCCATTCAAGATCTCGCCTCATGGGGTAAGGATGATTCTGAGTCTCACAGTTGAAGTGTACCTACGATAAATATTACAGACCTCTCCATTCTTTGGAGATTAAGATTCACCAATTTGATTTTTCAGACAACAGAATTTGACCTCCGCATTTAACCCATTCATGCAGTGAAATACACACACTAGGCTGTGAGAATTTGTGCCCAAAGCAGTGGGCAACCCTTATCCACCAGCGCCTGGGGAGCAGTTCGGTGCCTTGCTCAAGGGCACTTCAGTCATGTCCTGTCTGGGGATCAAACCGGCGACTTTCTGGTCACAAGACCAGATCCTTACCACTAGGCCATGGCTGCCCCCAGGTGGTGGGAAAGCTTGTAAAATTGGCAAAAGCTTATTTTCACCACTGTAAAATGACATGAACTATGCATTTGCAGACCACTTGTTTGGAGAAAGAAAAAGAGATGACTGACATCTTGGCATGATAAAAAATGATAAAAAAAAAAGTGTGTCAAATTCAACTTTGATTTGATTGCTCAAGAAGTTGTGGACATTGCATACTTCAGTTTCTTAGATGGGCTTAAGGCTGAGGAACCTGATAAAGAGAGCTGGATTTAAGCTCAGTAATCAGGATTTCAGTGCATGTATATCCTTGTTCTGGTTTCCTTCTCAGTTGAGCAACAGTGAGGTCCTGTAAACAGCACCAACAGAGCACTTTGGGGGCAATATAGATACTATCTACATACTTGTATTGTAGTAGAAAACATTGAAACCGATGCATTTTTAAGAAGTTTGTCTCCATATTTACAACAAAATAAAGAACACTTAAGATGGGTGGCATTGCATAAAAATCTGCACAAAATACAAAAAGTTTAAATGTTACAAAACCTCCTTCTTCATCTTTGAGTTTCTTGGTCAGTTGCAAAGCAGAATTCAAATTGTTACAAATCTAGACTCATTGTGCAAAGTGGGAAGGTTGAACAAATTACACATAAAATCTAACTTTCTTCAGTTATCAGATTATTAAGTGTATGTAAATGCACTGACTGATTAACATTACAGCTTTAGGAGTGCTAGGAGTGATGGAGCCCCATGTACTAATTGGGGTTGGATGATGTCTACCTAACGTGTAATATGAAACGTGATGGACTGACTCAACATCGGGATGTCTCTCAACCATTGACATTAAGTGACAGCATTGTCTCTTGGCCTAAGTACTAAGCTTTTTGTCACAGTTTCCTGCACTGCTTGCTATGGGTGGAGATATTGGAAGTGTGACTTATTCTACAGACTTCCTCTATTGTGCTGATCGAGTGTTTACAAAGGGAATAATAATGCTGATAAAAAATTCAGGACCTGATACACTCATATGAGAAGATGACAGTCTGTTTTATTGTTTCACAAACTCTCATTTTTCATCCTGAGTAAAATACCCATGTAGAAAGTCTTTATGTGAATGAACTCCATTTATTAACACTGCTGTCTCCTCATTGCTGAACTTTCATTTTCTCTTTTGTCTTGAGCTTGTTGACAGCTCCTCCATTTTCCCGAGGGATGGAAGTATTGTTGATGGCATCAGACTTTCTGTACAATTTCTATGGTTGTAGAAACACTGTTCTGTTTTTCTGAACACATCATGTCATGTAACCATGAATTTTATACCTAGTGATTACTAAAAGCGACTGATCATCAAGTATAATGACACATTCTCTTTACAGTGATTGGAGTTGTCTTTGTTGCAGTATTGCGCTCTGAGGACTATTTCAATGCTGGTGAATAATCAAAGTTGGGACATTCAGTGAAAAAAAATAGTTGTCAAATATCGAATATAGCTCTGCCACTAGAATTGGCTTTAAAACTAATCATGTTGCCAGCAGTTTGCATTCAGCATCCTCAGTGATTTCATACTGGAAGTGTATTGATGAGTGGAGTAAATAGACAGAATGTTGATTCTGTAATGGCACTGCTCCTAAGACTGTTGCTGACTCATGATGGAGATTTCTCCTCCATTAGTCCCATTAGTCATCCTCACTGTTCCAGCGGTAGTTTCAATACAAACATTCCACCTCATCTGTTAACACAAGGAATCTGGAAGCATTGCCCTTAAATTTGCATACTTTGAATACATAACGTTTGGAGAAACCTTTTTTTCCCCCAAACAAATGGTTTCCTCAGAAATCTAATTTGCTTAGACCAGTTAGTCCGAAATTTAGCCAGGATAACCAACATCAGAACACAATCAAATACATAAATTAATGATATCTTCATGAATGCCCAGTTGGTCAAAATACATCACCAAAACGTCTCTTTACAGTTTTTAATTCTTTACAACTTGAATTTGTGGATTGCACAGTGAGCTGCATTTACAGACAATAATTTCTGTAAGTGTTCCTGAGCCCATGCAGTGATTTACAGTACAGAATCATTCCTGTACAATGGTAAAATGTCTTACTTTTCAACTGATATGTCTTCTATGTCGTGTTGTGAATAAAACATGGGACTGTGACATTTGAAAATCATTGCATTCTGTTTTTATTTACATTTTACACAGCATCCCAATGTTTTTGGAATTATGTCTATAGATTTATTAAATAGGGCTGAAACAATTATTTGAGTAACTCAAATAATTAAATTACAAAAAATGTTTGAGGCAAATCCTTTGCCTCGATGCTTTGTTTAATTCATGTCACCAAAGTCTGTCTATTATGCCTACGGTATCACTCATGTAATGTATCCCTCCCATGTGTGTCTCTCTCTCTGTCTCTCTCTCTCTCTCTCTCTCTCTCTCTCTCTTTCTTTCTTTCTTTCTTTCTCTATTCTCAGATGACCTGTTGCAGGGGGTACACCCCTTTTTCTTTTTTTATTAAGATAAAACTAAGAACAAATAGGTTAAACTATGTTTGTGAAGTTGTATTTCATAGTTTATTTTCATGTACATCATAAATGTTTCACAGTATTGTTGATTAAATGTTAGTTCTGGAGCCAATAAGCCAAAGGTTTTAAGCTTTGATCTAATAAAAATGTTGAGTTTGAATAAAAACCTTTTGTGAGTAATAGCAGTGAATTGCTTACTCATTTTAAGAGGCCTTTCATGTTACACACTACTGATATAGTTGTTTAAAAATACAAAAGTATAATTTATCTCATTACTTGATTAATCAATACAACAAATTGACAGAATACTCGATTACAAAAATATTTGATAGTTGCAGCCCTATTATTAAGTGCCTTGAAGTCAACTCTGATGCCTGGTGGCCATATTCTCAAGAAAATCATCTTCTGTTTAGTTCTTCATGCTTGTTAATGGCTCATTCATTATTCCTCTAATTATATCTATCCGTCTTGGGGCTGGTTGTCATTTTCCTCTTTTACCATCAACTGTTCCATTATTACTCTTTCAGTCTAGAAAAAAAGAGATAAGGAAAGAAAGATAAGGACCAAATAAGTATGTGATGGTGGGTTCTTTATAATTCCACATTGAAAGTGACAACCGTAGTTGACTGTGTTATGGAGTTCATGTGTAGGATGGTAAGGGGCAGTGCTATCAGTGACCATTTGATAAAACTGTGTGTGTGTGTGTGTGTGTGTGTGTGTGTGTGTGTGTGTGTGTGTGTGTACACACTCCTCAATCTGTCATGTTGTGTTTCATGGCTGCCCTCTCTCTCAGGCTCAGGTAATTCGATTTTGAAGGCCAGTAGACTGGGTTTAATGATGATTATGGTCAGTCTACTCCACCGTACGTGTCTTCATCAGTTAGAGCAAATCCTTTCAAACCTTTGAAGCTGTTCACTTATTAGGGCTACACAATAAACTGTTAATCATTATCATGATAGTACCCTTAGCAATGTTTCTGAAGGCTAGGACTGTGTACTGTGTATATAACCTGGTGTTACAGCATGCATGGTGATTATAGGGATTATAATTCAGTATATTGTAATACTGTAAGCAAGGCAATATTTTGCTTTTCTTCTTTCTTCCTATTTTTAGGAAGTTTGTTGTTTGTTTACACTCGAGTGGAAGAGACTAATGGCTGAAGATATATTACTTCATTGCTGTCTAGGGGTTGGAGATTTAAACAGAGTGATCCACTAAAAATCATTAATGTTATTTTAGAAACTGATACAGTAATACAAAAGATAATATTGTAAGACCTCTGAAGGAGTTCTGGCATTAGAAACAGATCCTGTAAGTCCTGTAAGATGTAGAGCCTGTTCTAGCACATCCCACATATGCTCAGATTGAGATCTGGTGAATTTGAAAGCAATTGTGGGTGGGTACTGACCACTGCTTACTGGGAACACAAACCTTGCTGCTTTGGAGATGCTCTCACTGTAACTATTTGGCCCTTGGCAAAGTGGCTCAGGTCTACTTGACCTTTTTCTCCAGCATCCATCTTATTGTCTGAGAGTCAAGTACCATCTAATATATCCCCAATCTTCACATGCACCATTGTCATGAGATAATTAATGTTACTCACTTCATCAGTGAGTGGTATTCATGTTGTGGCTGATCAGTGTATATGCATGTACAGTAAATGCAGGTGTATGTATCTATATTGTGCAGTTTTGTGCAGTGACTGTCCTTTTTTCTTTTCCAGAAATCTGCTGGACAGGGACACATTCTCCAAATCAGATCCAAGTAAGATCATGTTTACTGTGTTCCTGTTTATGCTGCTGCTAAAAACGTGCCATCATTTCACGCTGAACTGATTTCATGTCTTTTGAACAAAGGTTATGAAACAGCTTTCTCCAAAGTGGTGCTTCATTTATCACATTGTATATGATTTCCTGCTGTGCACTGATTATCACACCCCTCACTGATGATAAGGCAGCACACACACATACATTGTCACTAATATATACCATATATGTGGTGCACAGATGAGCCAAAACATTATGCCCAATATGTGAATGTGTCCTACTGAGCTTCTGTCTCTTGCATCTAAAAGGAGGTGGAGCAAAACAGTAGGTGTGTCTAACAGAATGGACAGTGAGTGTTCTCTAGCAGCTCTGCTACTGTATGTCTGATCTACACATACCAGTGCAACACGCTGCCACGCTCCCAAATAATAGCCGCTCTGTGAGAGTCCTGAAGAACAGGTGAAAGGAGGCTAATAAAGTATACAGAGAAATAGATGAACAACAAAGTGCACCTACATGGTCAGTACATCTGATACAATGAACAATGAGTGTAGATACAACGAGATGATTTTAATTGAGTGGCTGGTCAGTGTATGTGCCTTTATCTTATCTTAGCCACTATTCACCTGACTTTGCCCTTATTAAGCTAGAATCTCATTCTAAAGAAACCTTACACAATCTCTCCATGAGTCACGAGTCCTTTTGTGCATTCTTACACTGATCGTGTGAAGAGTGCTTTGGGATACAGTGACTAATCTTCATCTGCATGTGTTGAAACTTCAGATATAGAAACACGGTGGGTGGCAGGTTTACTGCAATATTTGCTTTGCACACAAATGGATGTGTACTCTCTAATATGAGAATTGCTCCATATTAGACTGTGATTAAAAAACTGAGATTGACTGTCACATAAAGATGACACTGGGTGTTATTAGTTGATTATTCTTCCCTTGTTTTCTTTGCAGTCCAAACTCCAGGCATACAGTTCTCTCAAAACACATGTTCACTGCCTTTATTTTACCAGCTTACCCATCCTTAAAAAAAGTTTCTTCCTTAAAATTACAGTTCTGCCATGAAACTATATTTTTATTCCTCTCAGGGAATGACTATTTAAGAAACAGGGATGGGGCAGGGATGGAGCCTAAACCCAAGGATTAGATAATAAATTTAGCATACCCACTGGTGAACTTACTTGTATCAGTGGTGTGGAATGAAATGTAAGAGATATCATTAAAACATAAAAAGAGGATTAATTTATAACCTGCACAGGGAGAGATTAGATGACTGAGGTACTTTAACAGGTGCTTTGAGTGAATCATAATGAACATTGCCAAGTGAAATGTGTAGAAGGTTGGTTTGTGAAATGGTGCTGGGCTAATGCTATGTCCATAGCCTTGTATTGCTCAGCTTGGACCATTTGAAGTGATATAAGGCCACAGGTTGACATGCAGATGACAGGCTGCTGGCTCTTATATGCTGGGAGAATGCTGAGCACATCCCTTTTGAAACAAAACACATGAGATAATATTAACAATTATAACATTACAATGAGCATTGTACAAAAACATATAAGAACATTAATGTAATAGCTCCGACACATTTAGATCAAAAGGGACAGAATACATGAGAGAAATGTTTAGTACTGCAGCTACTTGCTGCATTTAATAGGCATTAATGTGATAGTTAAGATTCATGTGGATCAAGAAATACAGAATGCACAGCAGAAATATGCTTAATGGAGACATATTACGCCTCTTTTTAAACAAGTTAGAATAGGTCTATGGGCTATACAAAACATGTGCATGATGTTCTTTGTACAAAATGCACTCCCCTATTCTTCCCAATTAGAGTCCTTTTCAGAATGAGCCATAAAAGGGCTCTGTCACTTTTATGCAAATAAGCTGTTGCTGGCCACGCCCCAAGACCAGTGTTTACTACATGTGAAAATGACAAAACATAGAGGAGCTATCCAACTTTATGTTCAACCCTGAGCTGGACCCAGAGCAACAGCCACCTGCACAAATGCAGCACTGCACACACACTTTCTCTCTTTCTCTCTCTTACACACACATACAAACACACTCTCTCTCTCTCTCTCTCTCTCTCTCTCTCTCTCTCTCTCTCTGCCTCACACACACACACACACTCTCTCTCTCTCTTTCTGCTTCACACACACACACACACACACACACACACACACACTCTCTCTCTCTCTCTCTCTTTGCCTCACACACACACACACACACACTCTGCCACACACACTCTCTCTCTCTCTCTCTCTCTCTCTCTCTCTCTTTCTCTCTGCCTCACACACACACACACACACTCTCTGCCTCACACACACACACACACACACACTCTGCCTCACACACACATACACTCTCTCTCTCTCTTTCTCTCTCTCTCTCTCTCTCTGCCTCACACACACGCACACTCTCTCTCTCTCTCTCTGCTTCACACACACACACACACACACACACACACACACTCTCTCTCTCTCTCTCTCATAGCGCTCGGCATCTGTGCATGGTGCTTGTAAAACCAGCAGATCATAATGACAGATCTTCAACTGATCTAATGGGTGGGGATGTGGTGAGGGTTGACCAGTGAAGGGTGGTACCAGGTCGGTTCTATGCAAAGTTCCTTAATAAGGGAGCCATTACGGCACATGGAAGAATATGATTCCTGATGCCAAAATCTTTCAACTGACTCACAGAAAATGAATGGATGTTTTTTTTCAGGCTTGGGAGTGTTTATAGGAGCAGTAGAGACCTAAGTGAAAATACAACAGCATACAAAAAGTGACTCCCAGGGCGCTGTGGATAGGGCTGCCCATCGCGTCGGGCACATGTTCCCACATCCTAGAGGTTCCCATAAAACCTCACTTTATTCCATCCATCCTTTGTCACACCCGTTTAATCCTTATCAGGCTCGCGGTTAGTCCCCTACCCCCTCACTGAGTGTAATAGTGTAAATATTACACTATTAAACTAAGCCCAGGACAGGGCGCCAATCCATCACTGAGTGCACATACACACAGACACACACACACACACACATGCAGACAATTTAGATTACCCAATCAACCTGACCTCCATGTTTTTGACTGTGGGAGGAAACTGTAGATCCCAGAGGAAACCCACACAGACACAAGGAGAACATGGAAACTCCGCTCAGATGGGGACTCGAACCCAAGACCTCAGCGCTGAGAGTGCTAACCACTAAGCTACCTTGCTGCTCCTAACTTTATTCCATTAAATTAAAAACATGTTTCAACCCACATTTAGGGCCTTCATCAGATACAGAAAACACAGAAAACACTTTAAAACCTCACTGATTAAGGCCAGGTGTGATTGGACAAGTGACCTAATGTCCTCATCTGCCCCATCTTGTGGCCTTGTCACTGTTTGTTGTTCTTTTTTCAGAAAGCTCTTTTATTTTCCATTAATAGCTGATTTTATTCTTTTAATTAAAAAAACAAAAACAAATTTACAGCATTTAATATGTATGTATTCCAAAATGGTCTTCCATCTTCAACTGCACAAACAAACACTGAAAAAGGTGCTCTGTTATTAATAATTCATCTCACACGCTTCTTTTTGCTTTTGAACTGTTGCCTCTTGGCCTTCAGTACCATTGTACAAGATGTTGGACTGTCAGCTGGGGAGTGGCCCTTGTGCCTGTAGCCACCAGACTACTACAGAACTCACATTGACTGAGTGGACATTAGGTTTATTTTTGGTGACAATAGGTATTTTGTTCTATATTGTATATTTCATTTTGTATCTATCTGCTGTCTGTTGTTCTTGTTGTGTCTCTATGCCAAGCGTGAATTGCCCCTCAGGGATAAATAAGGAGGATTGTTCACTGTAGTACTTGGTTTACTTGGCAGTGGAAATAAAGACAACAGGTATCCTGACAGATCTGTAACCATATTGGAACTGTACCGCATAGTGGAAAATCACCATTGTATATGACCAGGCAACATTTTTTAGTTTTATTTTTTGCCAATTTTCTCACCTTCCCAATGTGGTAGTAGCCAATTAACCCATCCCATCCATTAGGGGGCTCACCAGTGATAGGGAGAGTGAGAGCGCCATCTACCCATCCAGAGAGAGCACTTCAGATTTTTGCTCTTTGGCCCGGCTGTTGATGGCAAACAGCATGACTGGGATTTGAACTCACGATCCTCTGGTCATAGTGTCAGTGTCTTAGCCTGGTCAGCCACTTGGGTCCCACCAGGCCACATTTGTACATACAGTATGTAGCTGCTGTAATGATATGCAGTTCACTGAGTGGCTGCTTTTTTATGTCCATTAGTGACATACACATGTGAGTACTGTAGGCCTAGATATTACTTCTGGACTTTTCTGTATCAGTGGAATGAGCAGAGGGCAGGAGGGCAGTTCACTTCTTGAAGGACTTTTCTTTCACAAATATCCTCAAAATGAGCAACAACATCAGTGAAAGCTGTGCAGTCAGTGGCGTTTTTCCAAGCCAGCTATTTTTGGAATTGCCCCAAACTGAGCACTCACTCTCTCAGCCAATTAGAAATCTGCTGAAAGGTTTTAGACATTTGGGGTAGCAGTGGAGCATCAGTGGTCTCCCTTCAGGCTCAAACCCAGGCTAAACTCTTTGTGGCATGACTTGCACTCCTTTTGCGTCTTCATTTTGTGCTTTTTGTTTGTGTTTTGTTTGATAGAATGCCTCTCTCCACATCCAGTTTTTTTTTCCAGGCCATTTGTCTTGCAGTCAGTTTTTTCTGCTTATTCATGTAATCCAGTACCCTTGCATTGCATTCTGTGTCCAGCTTTCTTGTTTTGTCTGTGGAGTTCTTTATGGTTAATAGGGTTGGGCAATATCTACCTATTTTTTTTGTGTCCATTCACAGCCCATCCTTCTCTACTCACTTTCCTTACATTCCTCTGTCTAGTTTCCATAAAGCCTATGTATGCTAGTCTTTCACACCTGAATGTCCAGACCATAGTCTGAACCAAGATTTGTGTGTTTGTTACTTTGTATTTGGTCTGGTTAAGTTTGTTTTCACACTGCATTTTTGTGAGCGCACTAGGCTTGGGTGGTATAACGGTATTTTGTTATACCGCAGTATTTAAATATGGTGATGGTATCTAAAAGTTATGATGGTATTAGTCACGTGAGGTAATGTGGCACATTTCAAAAAGAAGTATTAAAACTGCGACTTAACACGTCAGCAAAACACAGCGCCAGTTTCACAGAAACACACACACACACGCACGCACACACTTGATACTTTTATTTCAAAACTAAACAAGTAATTGTTTATTTCGGTCTCTGGTAAAGTCCTGTGTGTCTGCGTGTGTATCTGCAGGCACACTGCGATTCCCGCTCTGGTGATCATATTAAAGTTAAGGCCAAGTAAAAAAAAATTGGTGATAATCCTTTATCACCAAAAATGTTGGGTCGGGGGAGGTGTTTTTTATTTTTATTTTTTTAGATTGATGGTAGAAAAGTATGTAGCGAATATTAAAATGTTGAAAACTTAAATAAACCATGTTAAACATAGATCATGTTCTTCGCCATACACATACGCCCATCCTGTCCTCCTTAGCCGCCAGCCTACACGAACACCGTCGTCGTCACGTTTATGTTTTAAAAACCCATATAAACACATTATTTAGCATATTAAAGTATACTGTATATTGGCCGGCTGACACGGATTAATCAGTTTTACATGTATTCTTATGGGGAAAATGCATCCAGCTAATGAGCTCGGCTCCTGCACAGATTAAACTCGTAAGTAGGGTTACCACTGTGTATGTGTTGAAAGATGAGGTTAATGTTACCAAGAGTGATGAAAGTGAAACTGAAAGTCAAAATTATAAAGACATACCAGGAAAAGTTGAACGTCTCCGAGGGAATTACACACTTGCTGGCACAACATCATGATATCTGTTGGTCATGGACAATGGACAAGGACACTGTCTGCCTGCCTAATGGGGAATTCATAGTTCACTAAGCTGTTTGAAGTGTGTGATGATAAATAGTGGAATATCAGCTTCAATTACTTGTTTTCCATATTACCCTAAAATTGAAAAAGTAAACTTTTAGACTCCAAAAATGTTTTTGCTCATAAACTGCATTTAAAAGAACATTGTGTAAATATGATTTTTTTCACATGAGTAAGGCTTTAAAGTAATGACACACACAC
>BRDA01087007.1:0-16475 GCA_036984385.1 Crenuchus spilurus
CAAAATGACCTCCAGCAGGTCACTAATATCCATGTTTCTGCTCAAACGGTCAGAAACAGACTCCATGAGGGTGGTATGAGATTTTGAGTATGATTCCAAATCCAGACCTCAAAGTGGTAATAATTTTGATTTACATTGATCATTTTTATGTTATTTTGTTCTCAACGCATTCCACTATGTCATAAATACAGATTTTCAACTGGAATATTTTATTCACTGAGATCTAGGATGTGTTATTTTAGTGCTCCCTTTATTTTTTGAGCAGTGTATGACATGAATGAGCTTGTGATGTTTAACATCTGAACTTGTAGGATTTGTGGGTTTTGGTAGGATTTGTGGGTTTTGGTAGGATTTGTGGGAAATGTTTTGCTGTGGACTGGGTTTTGAAGTAAAGGAATACAGACAGTCTCTCAAAAGCAAACACGGACAATTCACCAAACTGTCCAAAAATGATGGAACAATTTCAGAGACATGTTCCACAACTTAAACCTGTGAAGACTTTAAATATCCAACCATCTACAGTACATAATATCATCAAAAGATTCAGAGAATCTGGAGAAGTACCTGTGTGCAAAGGACAAGGCCGGTAGTCAATATTGGCTGTTGATGATCTTCAGGTCCTGCACTGCATTAAAAACACATGATTTTGTACTTAAAATCATTGCATGGGCTCAGGAACACTTCCAGAAATCATTGTCTGTGAACAGTTTGCCATGCAAGTCACAAATCCAAGTTAAAGCTGTATCATGCAAAGAACAAGTCATATGTCAATACAGTTTCGAAACACTGACATCTTCTCTGGACCAAAGCTCAAAGTGTGGTGAGAGGAAAACTGACATTGTGTCCTGTGGACTCAAAAGAAGGTGGACCATCCAGCTTGTTATCAGTTATCTCTGATGTTGTGGGGTTGCATTAGTGTCTATGGACATGGGCAGCTTACACATCTGGAAAGACACTATCAATGCCCAACAGTATATAGAGGTTTTAGAACAACATATGCTCCAATTCTGACATCTCTTTCAGGCAAGACCTTGCAAGAAGACAATGCTAAACCACATACTGCATCCATCACAACAGCAGGACTTTACAGAAGAGTAGTCTGGGTGCTGAACTGACATGCCTGCTGTCCAGACCACATTTGGTGCATCATGAAATAAAAAAATCCAACAAAGTAGACCCAGAACTGTTGAGCAGATACATTAGACAAGAGTATGTCAACATTTCTCTCCCAAAACTCCAGCAGTTAATCTCCCCACTTCCCAAATACTTACAGACTATTTTTAAAAGGATGGGATGCTACACAATGGCAGACATGACCCTGTCCCAAATTTTTTTAGATGTGCTTCTGCCATCAAATTTTGACTGAGTTCATATTTTTTCATAAAATGTTTCAATTTTGGCATCTGATGTGTTCTATGGTCTATTTTAAATAAAACATACCTATATGAGATTTGGAAATCACTGCTTTCTGTTTGTAGTTACATTTAATTACACAACATCCCAACTTTTTTGGAATTGGAGTTGTTTTATGAGTTGTGACAATCTGACAAAGTTTTAGGTTAAATTTTTGCAGAAATATATATAAAAATCTAAACTTCTCAAACTTTCAAGCACCTCTGTATCTCTTATTATAGAGATTAATAGTGTTTATTGAGGTTGTGTATGGACAAATACATCTTCTTCTTTCTAATGTATGCACATTAATCCTATGTGCCATGCTGAATTTGTAGGCTCACTGTCAACGTCTCTAAGCAAACACCAAAACTAAGAAGTAGTGATACTGTCCTACCTCAACCTCACCCTCACCCTAATCCTATCATAAAATACTGAGTATCTGGAGCAGCATTCTTCTGACATAAAAGTGTGTTTACATGGAAAATTCTGTTAGTGCTATTCTCAAAACAGTATACTTGCGCCATCTAGTGGCTGAGAAACGTCATTGCTGTACCTGCAATTACAGGCAGGGCCACGTTGTGTTAGCATTAACAGCCTTCTTGCAGCGTTGATACAACGTTGTGTTATACTAGAGTGACCAGATCTGAGGTGATATGTGTGTGTGTGTGTGTGTGTGTGTGGAGTTGGGGGGGGGGGGTACATGTTCAAATATTTTTTTTTTGTGCTTGAACACAAATGTTATTATTAGTATTAATTATTAATAAATATTGACAAATTATGATTTATATTTTATTAATAATAACTAGTTACTATTAATAATGTACCAATAATAACTATTCAATGTTATTATGAATAATAAAGTAATAAAAAATAATATTAATAATTAATAAAATAATACATTATTACATATTATTTATAAATAATAAACTGTTAAAAGCATGTAGCATAAAATTATCACCCAATCCTTTTCAGTGAACTTCACTTCAGCTCATTATCACCAATGTTACACATATGTTTGGACTGTATAGTCAATAGATCTTATTTACACAGAATTATACCTCATTTTTGAGTAAAAATAAGCAGAAATTCTAAATCATTTTGATAATAGTTACACTTAGAGGCATGTAAATAGATGGCTTATCACAGACTGGTAGACACAAGCACACAGACACACACTCAAATGTAAATATTAATGAATTTTAATATGAAACTGCTGATATTAAAATACGTCTAGCTGACGTGACACAGGCAGAACAAACGCTCAAAATGTTAATAACTTACAGGTGAAAACGGACTGTGGCAAAATTGCAGTCCAGACTCCATTTGAGGGACAGCAGCGACGGCCAATCACATGTTAGCAAGAAACGGCAGAGCCAATCGTTGAGCTTGTGGCAGCTTAAAGGGAAACTGGTTTGGATTTCAGCTAGGTCTCCATTTAATATAGCATAATATCTCAATGAAAGTAATGTGAAGTAATATGACACCGTTTAGTGCTTTGTTCTGGGCTAATCTTATAATGTGGGCTTTGATGACTGAAGAATCACCAAACACTGCTTCTGTGAAATCTGTTGTCCTGTTTATGCTCACACAAAGTTTTATCACTGGTGAGGGTTTTTACTCTTTGGGTCAGGCATTAATTCAGCAGATGATCTTATAGGTGCTTTGATATCCACTCAGAACTAAATGGAATACGGGGAGGGCGAGACTAGTTTGTGAATGAAACGCTTCTCGAACGTTTGTGAAATTCTGCCCGGACATGTATTTAAGTCTCAAAAAGAGGACATGTCCGGCTAAAAGAGGACATCTGGTCACCATAGTTATACTGGGAGTAAGTCCCTCATGTGCAAGTCTCAAGTCATCGCCTTCAAGTCTCAAGCAAGTCCCAAGTCAGTGTGGTGGGAACCAAGCAAGTCAAGTCGAGTCCCTGCTATAAGTCAAGCAAGTCACAAGTCAAGTCATACAAATATGGTCTGATCTGCCCCAGTTTACACATTTAAATCAATATAGACGGTCGTATACAAATTGAGTTTTATTTCAACATAAACTAAACCTAATAAACATCTAATATACCTCAAACACACAATTACACAACTTATTTAATGGCTTACTTGCCCCATCAAGAGGGTCACAACATTTCTCCATCACCTATTAATGCATCTCTCGAAGGTGCTTCTTAATGAACATTTCTGAGCACAAAAAAGTATTACATCATCAACTGAATAGTAAATAAAATAAAAATAAGTTTATAAAAATAAATAAAAACATATTGTCTGAAATGTAAACCTGTTACCTATAAAAACAATGTCTGAAATGTTAATATTACAAACATTACATCAAACCATGAAAACATTCACATAATGTTTTTAGTGTGTCACATACTATTCATGTTATTTTGTCCAGTTCATATCCACACTAGCAAACATCTCTGCCACAACATTAAAGAAATATTTAACTCTAGCATAACTTTCAAATTTAAGCAATCTTATCTTTACATATGTTAGATGTCAAGTTTGCTAGACAGTGTAGATATTAACAGAACAAAATAACAATAGCATGTGGCATACAAAAACCACATGTTTTTTTTATACATTTTGTGTATTTGTTATTTTGTATACATTTGATCCGGTTAGGTTTGTTTTTACACTGCATTCATGTGAGCGCACCAAGACTTTTATTATGACACGCCCACATGCTGTCGTCATCACTTACGTGGTGTGCGTCTTCCTACACTCGAAACTGATTGGTTTGTAGAAGGAAGTGCTTCTGACTACTTTTATATAGCGCTGTTTCATTAGTTTAGGTTACCCTGTCATCCTGTTATATCCTTTCTCTCTTATTATCTCAGAAAATAAGCTGCACGTTTCAGTATTTTTGTGCATTTTTAAGCTGACTGTTAACATGTTCACCAGACCAAAATTATATTAAACATTTGGTCTCTTCGCTCCATGTGCTACAACGGCTCATTATTGCTTATTATAGCGTTGTGCGTGCTGCTGTTTAGTGTTGTACATGCTGCATGCACTGTAAAATCAGCCGATCATCCTTCAAAATAAATTTTTTAAAAAATCCTTAAAAATCCTTAAAAATCTCCTTAAAAAAATAAATCATTCATTCATTCATTCATTATCACACCCGCTGTATCCTTATCAGGGTCGCGGTTAGTCCCCTACCCCCTCACTGGGCGCAGGGCAGGGCATTACACCATCCAACTAAGCCCAGGACAGGGCGCCAATCCATCACTGGGTGAACACACACGCACACACATACATGCACACCTACGGATAATTTAGAGTAGCCAATTCACCTGACCTCCATGTTTTTGGACTGTGGGAGGAAACCAGAGTCCCCGGAGGAAACCCACGCAGACACGGGGAGAACATGGAAACTCCGCTCAGATGTGGACTCGAACCCAAGACCTCAGCGCTGAGAGGCAAACGTGCTAACCACTAAGCCACCGTGCCGCCCTGTTTTTAAATTGAAAATATTTAAATAAAAAAATCAACTGTTGTCGAGTCATCTGTCTCAAGTCTAAGTCAAGTCTCAAGTCATAAAGATCAAGTCAAAGTCAAGTCGAGTCTTTTACCAGCGTTAGTCAAGCAAGTCTCAAGTTCTCAAATTTGCGACTCATTAGACTTGAGTCCCCCACCTCTGCTGTTCCCTTATATTCACATTCACAATGTCCCCTTATATTCTATGTATACACTTATTGTGTTACTTCCTTCAGAACACTGGTAGAGTCTAGTGTGAAGCAGCAGTTAGCAAGACTAACCTAGCTAGCAAATAGCACCCTTACAAAACTACACTGTGCTACTACCATGGTTGTATGATAGTATTACCATAATAAAGCCATCGTATTACCATGTTTTTATGGACACTACCATGATGTTAGTACTACAATGGTAATGCTACAGCAGTAAAGTATATAAACTACTATTAGTAGTATCACTATGGTAAAACTTAGCATTGCTGCAGTATTACCATACAATCATCAGTACAATCATACTACCATAATGGTAGTGTTCATAAAAACATGGTTCTACTATGATGGTGTTACCATGGTATTTTGTTATAAGGGAAGTAAAAACAAACTATAATATTAAGTACGGGGTAGCTGTGGCCTGGTGCTTAAGGAGAAGGTTGCCCAACTAACCCCCAACTGTAAGCTGCTCTGCGTAAGTGCATCTGCTATCCTCAAATGTAAATTTAGGCGAGACCAGGGATGGCTGAAACACTTTTTGTGATGTTTCCAATAAATCAAAGACCATTTACACTGGAATCGCAAATTTGCTATATCAGTGATTCTCATCTGGTGGGTCGGTACCCAAAAATGGGTCGCGAACACGTTCTGGGTGGGTCATAGACAGTTAAAATTTAAAACAATTAAAAACAAAAAAATAATGAATGTTTATCTGATTTTGTACTCGTCTTTTATCTTGAAAAAAGACATAGAGAGGCAGCGTCAGACACGCAGAATTCTCATTGCCATGGTAACCACCATTTGTTTGCCCATTACCCTTCTCTTTAAATTTGTGACATTAGGAGGCAAGATGGCAAAATGCAAATATAACCCGGAGCATTTCAAATGTAGATTTTCGTTTAGGCTGCCACAAGCTCATCGATTGGCTCTGTCGTTTCTTGCTGACGAGTGATTGGCCTTCCCCGCTGTCACTCCATCAAACAGTAAACATGTGTTTTGCAAGTTAGTCAGCAGTTCATGTTCACCTGCCGCTGTAAGTTGGTAAGATGTTGAATGTTCTGTCTGTGTCACGTCAGATAGACATATTTTAATATCAGATGTTTCATATTAAAACCATTAACATTAACATCTGAATCTGTGTCTGTGCGTGTAGCTACCAGTCTGTGATAAGCCACCATTTACATGCCTCCAAGTTTAACTATTGTCAAAATAATTCAGAATTTCTGCTTATTTTTACTCAGAAATGAGGTATAATTTTGTGTAAATGAGGTCTGTTGACCGTACAGTCCAAATATAAGAGTAACATTGGTGGTAGTAAATGAAGTTGACTGAAAAAGTGAAACACAGAATTGGGTGTTAATTTTATGCTACATACTTTTAACAGTTTATAAATATATAATAATATGTAATAATAATGTGCTGATATTTTATTAATGATAAATATACATTTTATTTTATCCTTAATAACACTTAATAGTTGTTATTATTAGTATATTATTAATAGTAAGGAGTAAAAATAAATCATAATTTGTAAGTAATGTATTGTAATAATAGTTATTAGTTAGTTTTATAATAGTAATGTAATTCATAATATTAATTTAATTTATGTTCCAGCACCCCTGCCCCGCCCCACCGTTCATGTCCCCCCTGAAATCTCAAGTCTAGTTTTAAAAAATAAATTTGTTTGGTTTGTATTAATTAAAAGTGGGTCATGACTTAATGACCATGAGAAAATGTGTGTCCTGGGCTAAGACCAGTTGAGAACCCCTGTGCTATATTATAAACATCAGTGTGTCAACTACAGAAACAATGTATTTAGGTGGTTTTATGAAATATGTACAGGTTGCAAAATTAAATACAGTCACTCCACTATTACAGCCAACCCAGTGTACAGGGACAGTTGTAACATGTCTAAAATATACATAATTAATCAAACACTCAAAATGAAAAACATTATTTATCATTCATGTTATTGTGACTTCTTTTTTTTTTTTTTTAAAACAGGCCTAATTATTACTTTCTTTCACAATACTTGACAAAAAGAGGGGAAGCTGTCAATGTCACATCCTCACTTGACCCTCGTCCACTTCCCAGTGCACACATCATTGTCCACACCCCCTTGTGATGTCATGTTATCATACACGTCTGTTCCTGCAGGTGTCTCACTAATTACACCCAGAATATATTCTCCCCTGGTCTTCTTCTTTTTGTCAGTCATTATTAATGTCTCAGCGTTGTGTATCCTGGTGTCTCGTTAACAATAAACATTCCTGTATTGGATCATTCTCCTGCTTCCTGTCTCCTCATCTCCTCCATGTGTGACAGTCAAATTATGATTAAGAAAATTACTTAATGGGTAGAACACACATCCTCTAAAAGGTTTAAACATGAAATCAAATGAACATAACCCACACTGTAATGTCATTCTGAGTCACAGCAGTGACAAAAAGTCACTTCCACATGTTCAGTCCTCGGATACAAAGACAGTTTAATGCAGATTTATTTCTTTTATCAAGTTGATGAAAGTGAATGACCTAAAGGGATCAATAAAGTTCTATCTATCTATCTATCTATCTATCTATCGCTATGACTGTATCTCTAATATTTTCTATTATATGCACAATGTCTTTATCATTGTGATCAGACTTTAAAATAGTTATATTAAGAACAAAGACACTTGCTTAAGATTCAGATGTGAGAACCTGCTGCTCTTTGCTGTAGTAAAAGCTTGAACTTTGTCTGAACCTTTAATGAAAAAAGAGAAACATAGTAGCTGTGGGACCAGGTGGCTCTTATCAGAAAGGGAGTGTGAAACGTTGGGTGATCTCCAGCAGAATGGTGGGGGCTTTCCAGAAGGCCATTGAATGGTCAAGGCTTGTTATAAAAGCTCCAGGTGGCCGACTTTGTTACAAATATTTATTAAAAATAGATACATATTGTGCAATAATTAATAAAAAAAATATATAAATAATGAATAATAAATAATAAATAAAAATATATAAATAATAAATAATTAAAAAATTAATAATGACGTGATTTTTGGGTATAAATACTGGCTCCTTTGGGGCGTTTTTATAGAAGATAGAAGACTGACTCTAGGTGTTACAACAAGATGTAACCCTGTCTTCTCAACCTTGCAAGCAAGAAATAAAGTCTGGATCCTCTTCCTCCACAAACAAAGTGTCTTGAGGCTTTTTTTTTTTTACTTTGATTCTCTTTGATAGTTTGACAGACAGTGAAGTACTGAGGCAGGTAAAAAGCTTACAAGTGGTTCTGAGCAACCACATCCTCATGTGCCCATGCAGGCTATACAGGACCAGCGCTGGAGCCAGACCTCCCTTGACCTGCAGTAGCTCTCCAGTGCAGAATTCAGCTTTATCAGATGATCCTGGATTTTGTGTTTCTTCCTGTTTTTTTGTTTTTGTTTTTGCTGAAATTAATCTTTCTCTTAGCTTTAGATCTGCTTTTCTGAGGCTCTACTTGTTTATTCATGGGCGTATCTGTAAGGACAGCAGTTTCTCGTCTTTTCCTCATCTTTGTGGTTGGCTTTTTGGTCCAGCTTTTGGATGTTGATGGAGGGACCCTGGTGAAATGGTTGTATCCACAGCTGATACACAATTTATGATCTTTGTTTTTAAAATATAAATGAAAGTCACTGACTGCTAGTCCCAGTATCACCAGCTATGATCTCACCTCATGTGAACTAGCCTGACTGCTAGGATAACGTTAGTCATTTCTATTTTAACTTACAAAACAGTGATTCTAATAGTACTTGTATGGATTCCTAAACTTTTGATGTCTGATAGAAAAGTTACATTTTTATCTAAAAACAATTCTGTGTTTTAAATGTAGCTCCTTTTTTGTTAGCATGGAGACAGTTTAATGGAGCATGTGCAGTCAAGGTGCATTACAACCATCCCATGTTATAACTGTCCCAGGTCTCCACTACTTTCTGTTCATGATATAAGAAATCTACTTTAACCATAAGGCTGAAACAAGTCGCTATAAGAATGTAATGCTTTACCCACCCAACACTGGAAATATGAGTGCCAACCTGTAATGCCTGCTGAGTATCTCCTGCTTCTGCACCACCATGCTAGCCCAGCAGGCCAGCTGGACTGCTCTCAATTGCTCAGATACTTGCCAGAGACTTCACATGTGTCTGGACAAACAGCTCAGTGTGCTGACAGAGAGGTGTTTCAAGACATGTTTCCATTGGGGAAGCTAGTAGATGTAATCAAATACAAACAAAACATTTATCTTACAAATAGTACCACAGTAAACTTGTGATGGTAGAACTATGGATTTCAGACACTAACATGATGGTTCAGTACAATGAATGCCAAAGTAAAGAGTATCATGGTGCTACATCAGTAATCAGGGGCATAGAACCAAATTCTGGGCCCTATGCACAAGCAGTGCCAAGGGCCCCGCCCCCTATTAAATATTAATTTTTTTTTTTATATTTAAAGGAAAATAAAATTCCAGACTCCTCAAGGGCCCCCTCCACACTTGGGGCCCTGGTAACTCAGTGCCACTTTTCCCCACACTATAACGCCCCTGTCAGTAATACAACAGTATTTCTACCTTTATATTGATAATATAACTTGATCTTTTATATCAATATTGGATACAATAAACTGTTGGCACAGTAAAGTCAGGTTAAATTGAATACGTAATGCAATACAGTCATTTCCACACTGACAGTCATATAATAAAGTGTAATATCACTGTTTTTAATGTATTATGTAGACTTGTGTAGACTATTTTTGCACCATCATGCAACCATGGTTGTCATTGTTTGTAAGGGTGTCTAGTATAGTTAAAAGGTCAGAGATCTGAACCCGTTTTGTTGCTCTTTGTAGATGTTTAGCAGAGCTGCAGCAGAAGAAGCAGCGTCTGGGAGCTCTGAAGAACTACCTTCCAGCTGTCATGTGTTCAGTGGTGAATACCAACAGATACTGCAAGAAGTGAAGCTGGTCTGTTCTGATAATAGAAGCCAATAGCTGCAAGGAAACCCATTTTTACAGAGATAGGAGGAACAGAGACAGTTCAGTCTAACTAAACTCCACAAGGGCTTTTTAAAGCTCCTTTTGCTCCAGCTGAAGGAGAATGAAGAGGTTATCTGCACTTCCTGCCTTTCCTTCACTTGCCCTATTGTAATGGTGAGTTTCAGTGCAAATCCGTGGACACCACTCTGGATGCGATAGGACAACTGTCATTCTTCTGAAGTATGGTCATGTTCTGGTTTGTGGTTTGCACAACTTTAAATGTATTAAATGACTCATTATGCAAAAAAACAATCATCTAGTTAATCGTTTACTGTAGTTAAAGAAAAATCAGACTGTTAAAGATCTCAATAAACATCTTTATTAGTGTTAGCATTAGTAGCAGGGGTATTTTAATTAGAATTGGAACACATTAGTCCAGAAAGCTATTAGCATTAGCAGGTACTTATCCAAAAGTTGTGATGTTCCTGTATTATGTGCTCAGAGCTCCAGAGCATGTCAACCACCTCTCCATTAAAGGAGTGGGTCACTCATAACACATTTACACAATATTCTACTCATCGCAGATCGATTTAACCTGTTAGGCACAAATTTAGATAGATAGATAGACACTTTATGGATCCTGTGGGAAATTAAAGCTTCCAGTACCCTAGAAAAACACAGTATATTTCAGAGTAAAAATAGTGAAGGTGTAAAATAAATATAATAGAAATAAAGTAACAAAACACTTACAGAGTGTATAAAGTAAAAAAAAAAAAAAAAAAAAAAGTCACCTGTTGTGAGGGTTGGGTGGATGGAGAGAAGGGCAAACACAGGCAGAGATGATGTAAAATAGGAGATTTATTTTAAGGGAGACTGGGTAAACAAGACGACAGCACGAGGGCTGTAAAAAGAACAGAAACTAGGACCAAGACTAGAATGGAGGCTGGAACATAAAACAAGATAGACTGACAAAGTGAAATGGCAAGAGACAAGGAAGATACAAGATAAACACAAATCTAAAGAAACTTACAAGGATAGTGATGACGATAGGAACATGGTAGAGACAATGACCAATAACTAGGGAGAAACAAACAGGGCTTTTAAAGAGGAAGACTAATGACATAGAATACAGGACAGCTGGCTACTATTAACACAGGAAGTACATATAAGGGCATGACATATAGAACTAGACCACAAGAGGGAGACAAAGGACTGAGGACGTGGGGGCAGACGTGACACCTGTTGTAAAAGTAGAGGGTTCCCACTCTATCTGGAAATCAGGGAAAACCTGGAATTTGAGTTTCACTTTTTCCAGTCAGGGAATTTTATAAGCCCAAGAGAGAATGTCGTAAGTCTGTTGTTTCACGTCCACTCATTCTTTACTGGATGATTGGCTATGGTAATACTAAGTACTAATGTACCAGTGCTAAGTTTTATATGTGTCTCATAGTTTCACCACATTCATTGCCATTACTCTTCATTGCAACAATAACTGGATTGAATAAAAATAGATTGAAATAGTTATCCTGGAATTTTGAAAAATCATCAGGGGAAAAATCAGGGAATTTTGTTGTCCTGAAAAAGTGGTCTGTATACATTACTGTGCAAATATGTAAACAGTGAATATACACTGAATATATTTACTCCTGTACACTGAGACCAAACATGATGACTGTAAAAACTTAAGAATGAGATTAAGATTAAGATTAAGTCTACAGTGGCCTTCCCCCCTCCACCGCAGGCAGAGTTACCGTCTGATGGCTTGTGGAACAAATGATGACTGGCGTGGGTTTGTTGAGCAGTTCAGTGACCTCTGAACAGACTTCTGTGTTTCATGATGGTGGTGTGTAATGGGTGACTGTCATGATCTATGATAGAAGGCAGTTTGTCACTATTGTCAGAGAGTCCAGCTCCACTCCGGCCCCCGACCCAGTCTGTGCACACTGACCAGTCCAGTTTGTCATCCAGCTGTAGTCCAATGTACTTATAGGTTCTGATCACCTCAACATCAGCCCCCTTAATGAAGACCGGCTGTGCGGGTAGTCCACACCTACGAAAGTCCACCACCCTCTCCTAGTTGGCACCAGTCAATCATCAGTCTCCTGTACTCAGCCTCCTGTCCACTTCTGACAGACCCAACCACGACTGTGTCATCTGAGAAGTTCTGTAAAAAACACGTCAGAGTTCTACTGAAAGTCAGATGTGTAAAGTGTGAACAGGAAATGAGAGAGCACAGTCCCCTGTGCTGCTCCTGTACTGCTCACCACAGTCTCACATGTACAGTCCCTCAGCCTGACATTCTGTGGTCTTTTGCTTCTTAAAGCACACTGAACATTCTGTGGGACTTTAATTATGATCCGGATGTGGTTTGAGGGATTAGAGAGATGAAATGAGAGAAATGACTGTTGAGCAGTCCTGTAATGTAGGGTGACCAGATCTGAGTTGATGAGAAAGAGGACACTTCAGCGGGGGTGGGTGTGTGTGTGTGTGGGGGGGGTTTAATGTATCATATGTTTAAATACAAAAACATTAAAAAAAAAGTTGTACACTAGGGACATTCATGGAAATGTATAATTTTGTTATCATTTTGTTGGGGTTCTTTTAATTTCAAGCAATTTACTTACCACCGTTCTTCCAATCAAAATGCCTACTGAGCAGAAGGAATATTTTCACTGCTCTATGATTACTGCCATCAGTAGACACGCCACAGTAAGGAATATTGAAGTGCTTCTAGAGCAGGGGTCAGCAACCTTTAACACTCGAAACCATTTGGACCAGGTTTCCACATAAAAGAAAACACTGGGATCTGCAAATACTTTTTGACACCTATAATGAAGATAACACTGTATATACTGTTTTTTGTGCTTGAGCATAACTTTTATTATTATTATTATTATTAGTAGTATTAGTATTAATTATTATTAATAAATATTGACAATTTATGATTTATATTTTTATTAATAAGTTCTAGTTACTATTAATAATATACTAATAATAACTATTAAACCTTATTATGAATAATAAAATAATGAAATTAATATTAATCAATAATAAAATATGAATACATGATTACATATTATTACATAATAAAACTGTTAAAAGCATGTAGCATCATCAACGTTACACTTGTGTTTGGAATGTACTGCCACACAATTATACCTCATTTTTGAGAAAAATAAACAGAATAAAAAGACACAGACTCAAATGTTAATACATTTGAATATGAAACCTCTGATATTAAAATGCATATAGCTGACATGACACAGGCAGAACTAATACTCAGCATGTTAACAACTTAGAGGTGAAAGTACATTTGAGTGAGACACTATTTGAGGGAGTGACAGCCAATCACACTCAAGAAAGAGCCAATCGGTGAGCTTGTGGGCCGCCTAAAGGAGCGGCTTGTATTCCTGCTGGGTCGTAATGTCGCCTGTCTCCATTTAATATAGCGTCCAGAGGTGGAGTAAGTCCCTCATGTGCAAGTCACAAGCAAGTCTCAAGTCATCGCTTTCAAGTCTCAAGCAAGTCCCAAGTCACTGTGGTGAGAACCAAGCAAGTCAAGTCGAGTCCCTGCTATAAGTCAAGCAAGTCACAAGTCAAGTCATACAAATACGGTCTGATCTACCCCAGTTTACACATTTAAATTAATATAGACGGTCGTATACAAACTGAGTTTTATTTCAACATAAACTAAACCTATTAAACATCAAATATACCTCAAACATACAATTACATACTGGTAACTTACTTAATGGCTTACTTCCCCCATCAAGAGGGTCACAACATTTCTCCATCACCTATTAATGCATCTCTCAAAGGTGCTTCTTAATGAACATTTCTGAGCACAAAAAAGTATTTTATCATCAACTGAATAGTAGATAAAATAAAAATAAGTATATAAAAATAAATAAAAACATATTGTCTGAAATGTAAACCTGTTACCTATAAAAACAATATCTGAAATGTTAATATTACAAACATTACACAACATTACATCAAACCATGAAAACATCCACATAATGTTTTTAGTATGCCACATACTATTCATGCTATTTTGTCCAGTTCATATCCACACTAGCAAACATCTCTGCCACAACATTAAAGAAATATTTAACTTTAGTATAACTTTCAAATTTAAGCAATCTTATATTTATATACGCTAGACGTCAAGGTTGCTAGACAGTGTAGATATGAACAGAACAAAATAATAACAATAGCATGTGACATACAAAAGCTGCATATTTTTTGTATACATTTGGTCTGGTTAGGTTTGTTTTCACACTGCATTTTTGCGAGCACACAATAGTTTCTTAATCTATGGAGCACGGCAAGGACTTTTATTATGACACGCCCACATGCTGTCGTCATCACTTATGTCGTGTGCGTCTTCCTACACTCGACACTGATTGGTTTTTAGAAGGACGTGCATCTGACATGTTTACTTTTATATAGCACTGTTTCATTAGTTTAGGTTACCCTGTCATCCTGTTATATCTTTTCTCTCTCATTATCTCAGAAAATAAGCTGCACGTTTCAGTATTTTGTGTGTTTTTAAGCTGACTGTTCACATGTTCATCAGACCAAAATTATATTAAATATTTGGTCTCCTCCTCACTCCATGTGGTAAAACGGCTCATTATTGCTGCTTTTTAGCATTCTGTGTGTTGCATGCACTGTAAAATCAGCCGATCCTGCTTCAAAATAAAATCTTCTAACGTAATCTAACTTTGTTTTTAAATGACAAAAAATACAAATATTTAAATTAAAAAATCAAGTCTTTTCGAGTCATCTGTCTCAAGTCTAAGTCAAGTCTCAAGTCATAGTGATCAAGTCAAAGTCAAGTCGAGTCTTTTACCAGCGTTAATCAAGCAAGTCTCGAGTCCTCAAAATTGCGACTCGAGTCTGACTCGACTCAAGTCATGAGACTCAAGTCCCCCACCTCTGATGGCATCCATTTAATAATAACATTTCTCTCAGCGAACCGAACAGAATAGGGGGAGGGTGAGACTAGTTTGTGAATGAAACACTTCTCTAGTACAACAAAATCCCAAACGTTTGTGAAAGTTTGTCCGGGCATGTTTTTTAAGTCTCAAAAAGTGGACATGTCCAGGTATAAGAGGATGTCTGGTGTGTTGCCCCTGCTCCTGGAGGTCCAGTTTCACTATTTACTGTACTGTATACATCTGAAATGACAATAAAACCATTTGAACTTGAACATGCAGCTCTAGTAACTAAAGAAGCAAAATTTGGACTTTAAACATGTCTAAACTACATCTGAGGTGAATATATGGTTTCTGAGTGAACCTTTCTTTGAACAGAGGTTTTATTTAACTGGGAATTAATTCTCCTCTTGGAGTTAATATAGATTAATAACACATTCCTACAGCATCTGCTTTACTTGCTGAAGTATTTTTGCGATTGCAGAGCTTTTCAGAGCTTTTCTGTGAACGTGAACAAGGCTGAAGTGCAGGGGTTGTTCACCCACGGTGAGTTTCATCTGTTACAGACAAAAAGTGAGTTAGCCATGCCTCCTCCAAAACACTTTTACTCCTACAATCACTCTCCAGCCGTGAGCTGTGTCCTGATTCTCCACAAGAAGAAAATCTCAGCTGTGCTGAAGAGCCAAAGGATGTGATGAAAAGTCTGCCTGGCTGAATCTCCATGGATTTCCTGCAGCAGCATCACTGGTAAAGCAGTCTAGGTGATATTGCACCACAAATCCATACCGTCTAGCTATCTGGTCTATCCACCCACTCACATTTAGCTATACAATAAGACAACAGAACTCATTTCAGACCTGCAGACTGTACTGAACATCTTTTTGAACCTCCGCACTGGCAAGTCCAGGTTTGTTCAGAGATTCACTACATACTCATTCATTCCTGTTGTTATTCAAATTTGTTAAAACATTATGTTTGAATAAGTCCCAAACAAACAGAACTGAGCTCTCAGATTCTGTACTGCTGAATTCTGAATTTTATGCTAATCTCTTTGTTATTTTTGTTTCATGCATATGTATACCTGCAAGAAAAATGAATTAACTGATCTGAACGGTGTATGTTATATATATCATTTGTTGTGCTATGTTGTGCTGGTTGAGCCAAAAACACTTCTACACTGACTGGATAGTAAAGCTGTACTCAGTTCCATTGAAAATAACATCACTTCAAATCCTAATTGGGTCTTTTTGGCTTTAGTGGGTGAGCATAACCCCCAGGCTTTAGCTCACCTTTGGACTGAAAAGCTGGAGGCTATATTTAGGCTATAGAGAGAGAGACAGACAGAGAGAGAGAGAGAAAGAGAGAGAGAGAGAGAGAGAGATAGAGAGAGTGAGAGAGACAGAGCGAAAGAGAGAGACAGAGAGAAAAGAGAGAGAGAGAGAGAGTGAGAGA
>BRDA01087012.1:0-19698 GCA_036984385.1 Crenuchus spilurus
CAACCTTTCTATAATGTAAAGTATTAAACTCTGCATTATTGGAAGACCTCCAGGAACAGTCCTGGACACCTCTGTTTTAAGGGTTAAAGGATACATGTAGAGGTTCTTTGGGTTCTTTAATGGCATGGTTCAAGAGAACTTACTTTTGGCACCTTTATTTTTCCAAGTGTAGCCAGTCAAACACAACACACACACACACACACACACACACACACACAGACAGAGATAGTGAACTTTGTTAGCTCTTAAACTAGCCGTTACTATTTGCAATTCAGATCAGCTCATTTGAATTAAATGCTGCTCACCATGAATACAGTTGAACTTTCCAGACATGTCAGACAAGACCCGTACAGAATTACCCATGGACATGAACACATTAATCAAATGAGGAATTGGCCGTTCGACAGCCCGGTGAATTCATCCTTTAGTCTGGGTCACTCTGGATGGGAGTGCAGTCTATGGGTCATTTTCCTTTTGTTAACCCTGTCTAATTAAAGCCTAAGCCCAGGCCAGGATGACAGGGCAATTATGGAATTACTTTATTACAATGAGACTTTCAAAAAAATAATTGATTTGCTGGCCTGCGAGGGCAGTGACGTGATTTGTAGCAGATTGCGAAAACCGTTTTGGCTGAACAGTCTCATTGCTTTAAAAAAAAAAAAGACCTGAGGTCAGGCCATTCCTGCTCATAATTTCATAATTCATAACACTCAATTAACAATGCCCTCCAGTCATCACAATTTGTGTTTACAGACACGTCAAGCCAGCGCTGGTCTTTTAAAAACATGCCAGTGCACTCGCTCATCAATTTGCTTATTGATTTTATCATGTCTAATCTTAAAATTGAACCTAATCTAATGAACTTCCACACTCAAGTGATACAATATTACTGAATTAGAACTGTTTGAGACTGTGTGATGATTTAGACATGCAGTTAGCTTCATGCTAACTGGTGGAGTATAGCCTACACTTCCATTATGACTCCAGTTAACTCAGTTAACTTCAGATGATGAGCATATCTTTTCTTGAATCATAATCATAACACTTTATTGTAGAACTAGTAGAACAGTTTATGAAAAAGCCTTAAACACATGTATGTTTTAATATGGTCCACCAAAAAGTCTTGACAGCACCTCAGAATAAAACAAGATATTTTTTCAGGCATGGTGAAAAATGATAGAGATAAGATACAGTTATGATGTAATATGACACATGTGTGATACAGGTAAGATACAGGTATGATGTAATGTGACACAAGTATGATACAGGTAAGATACAGGTGTGATGTAATGTGACACAATTGTGATACAGGTAAGATTCAGGTATGATGTAATATGACACAAATGTGATACAGGTAAGATCCAGGTATGATGTAATGTGACACAGGTGTGATACAGGTAAGATCCAGGTGTGATGTAATATGACACAGATCTGATACAGGTAAGATCCAAGTATGATGTAATATGACACAAATGTGATACAAGTAAGATCCATGTATGATGTAATGTGACACAAGTATGATACAGGTAAGATACATGTATGATGTAATATGACACATTTGTGATACAGGTAAGATCCAAGTATGATGGAAAATGACAAGTATGACAGGTAAATAAAGGTATGATGGAAAATGACACAGGTGTGATACAAGTAAAATCCAGGTATGATATAATATGACACAGGTGTGATGCAGGTGACATTTAGGTATGATGGAAAATGACACAAGTATGATACAGGTAAATAAAGGTATGATGTAAAATGACACAGGTGTGAAACAGGTGTGACCTGGATATGATGTAAAATGACAGGTGTGGTACACATGGTGAAAATGAAACAACATACAGCATAACAACATGGATAGAACACCTTTCCATTCGGTTGTCTGATGTCTTTAGATTTGTCAAAGTTGTGAACTAAATACGTGCAGTCTGCTGGTGCCGGGTGATGTGAGGACTTTGTGGAGAAAAATAAAGTGTGGAAGAAAAGTAAAAAGACAAGTAGATGTATGCGAAAAACCCACTGCGCCATTTCTCAGGAGTGACAGCTTACTCAATAATTCATACAATTAGTTTCTCTCCTTAAGCAAGCTCTCTTGTTTCAGTAACCCACTTCGACCTTAGAACCCTTCCCTGTCTTATTAGTCAGCCCACATTGATTTTGTGTAGAGTGTAATTAATGTGACGACATGAGCGGTTGATTTTGGACATCTGTATCTGTCAGGCATGCTGCTCACACTCCAGCCTGCCACACGCTCGCCACACTTTTACTTCACCCACCTTCACCAGTCAGAGCGCATCAGCTCCTTCTCCAAATGGGCTCGGCAATAGAAAATTAATGACACGTTAACCTTCGCTGCAATGACAATGACATCTCACAACAGCAAGTCGGGGCTAAACCGATTCACCGTTAAGAGCCGCCGTCGTTGGTGGAGAAAACAAGTTTCTGTAGTTTTATATCAATTATGTCTCAGAAAACAAGCAGGAAACTCAATTCGATCCAAATCACAATATCTGTTGTGTTGTTTTGTGAAAATATCCATCCTTTTAGCATGTTTTGAAAGTAAAGGTCTCAAAAAAGCTGATGTCAACTCATTGAAATGTATATAACTTCATAGATGCCATCATCTATTGTGGACGGCTGACAGACGTCAAAACGTTGAGCCTGCATCATGATGCCACAAGCTCGTTCACACTGACAGCAAAGTTCCTCCAAGAAGTTTGAGCCTTCAGCACTGAAACTGAAACAGTATTAAATGATTTGCTGTCATTCCATAATGGTTGTGTTTCCATCTTAGTTCTAGATTTCAGTGCGTTTAATACAATTGTCCTTCTTGACAGATTTGATCATCTCGTCGATGTTAAAGAATAGTCTTTGTTCTTGTTTAGAGCTGACTTGACCAAATGTTATCAACGTGTTAATGAGAATAAAGAGCTTTCTGATCTAACTCCAGTAAAAGGTGGTGTCCCACAAGGCTCAGTGCTAGGACCACTGCTAATTGCCATCTAGCAGAGTAGTCTATAGGTATTAACATCCATTAAGCAGGCTTGGAATTAGAGTGAAGCATTGAACATATGAGGATAAAACTGGAGATCAAATGAAGCTGATATACAACTACTTACAAGAAAAAGTAACTGTGAGGCCTGTTTTGTCCACTGGGGGCAGTATTGCTACATTGTGTGGCCTCACTACTTTTACAGCCGTGTAAATATGATTTTATATCAGATTCAGAAGCTCATATATCTGCTTTTATTTTGTCTATCAACATCAAACTAAAACTAGTATAGAGTTTAGAGTAAATACTTTGTACAATGTGATGACAATGATCAACATCATGTCTGTTCAAGCCCAAAATCTGTTATTTTACTCCAGCTACATGTTTGGATTGTGAGATATTGATGGTATTGACTGTAAGACCTGCATTGGCCTTTTTAGACCTGCATTGGCCAAATGTTGGCAACTCATCTTTGTCTTGTTACTGTGCATCTTCCTATAGATTGGAGTACTGTTCTGCATTATGACCTGAATATCACAGTAAGCTTTAATGACTCACTGCATACGTGTGTAAATATGAGGGGAGATAAAATGTGGAATATTTATTAAAAAATTAGTCCTCTTTCTCCAGTCTGTTGGACTCTTTTCATGTTTTCTCTTTAATGCTACTCATAATATCTCCAGCCTTTCAGCTGTGATGGCTGTTCATCTTATTGCTTCTTTCCACCTTTTTTCCTATTGAATGACCTGCTTCAGCAGCTTGTGGAGGAAAACATCTCCCGGGAGTGTTTACTTCAGTAAAAAAAACACAGACCAAAGTTCAGCACATGCCTTAAAGCATGCTAATGATTAGCAGTCATTTTCTGATGCTTCTCTGGACAATATTTTAAGGGCGATTTACAAAACATCTATATTTAATAAAACAGTCTGTGTTATTGGATATTTTTATATAAGTCTTTCAAATCTTTCATTTAATAGACTAAAACTGAGGGCTTCCAGAGACGATGATAATAATAATAATAATAATAATAATAATAATAATAATAATAATAATAATAATAATAATAATAATTTAATTATACTTTTACTTTTATTTTAGCTACATTTCTCTATTTTTTATACATTTAGTTATTCCTGAAGACCTGTTTTTTATTTTTATTTTTATTCTATGTTTTTATTATATTATTACATTTATTCATTATCTATATTTTAGTCCTTTGTCTGCTTATTATTTTTACTATTTTACATGGTTTGTTTAATGGATTTTTTTAGATCAAATTACCATAAATCTTATTTTATTATATTTTTAGTCTTGTCTTTAATTATATAGACTCATCATTGATAATAATAATAATAATAATAATAATAATAATAATAATAATAATAATAATAATACAGGTAAGACTTTAGCTTAATTAAAAAACAGTAAACTGTCATTTTGTATGTTTACATATTTTGTATGTTTATGTTAAGCTTTTTTTTTTTTTTTAAGTTGATGACTTTTAGCTCAAAAAATTCAAAAATCCAGAATCTTAAATTATTAAAAGATTTCATTTGCAGTTTGAGTAAATTGCTGTTCAAACAGTATCAACATTAAAGGCTTGAAATGTGTTACTTTGTGTGTAATGAATGTAAAATTGACCTTTTTTGAACATTAACTTATTTATAATCCACTAGTAGGTGCACTTTAGTTCTACAATTACAGACTGCAGCCTATCTGTTTCTCTGTATCCTGTTCTTCAGTGGTCAGGACTCCACAGAGCATGTGGATCATTCTCAGTGACACTGATGTGGTGGTGGTGTGTTAGTGTGTGAGCTGTTGGAGACATTAAACACAGTGTCCACTCTCTGTCCTCCTACCTTGTTGTTAGAGACAGCTCAGTACAGTTTGTGTTGGTCCTCTATTCTTGTTGGCTGGTTTGTGCACTATTTTTGTTCCAGTAGTGACACTGAGATGTTTAAAACATCAGCAGCTCTAACACCATCGAAGAACATACAAAGTATAGAGAGAAACAGGACTACAGTCTGTTATTGTAAAACTACAGTCAGTGAAGCTGATGAGTGCAAATACAAGGAGGTGGTGTTAATGTTATGGCTGATTGGTGCATTTTAAAGGGTCAGTGGGTAAAGCTGCTAATTTGCTGGCCCGCGATTTGAGCTAATAGCGACTGCAGAAGTGACAGCGCATGGCTAACTGGCTAACGCTTCGCTTGATTGATTGAGGGATGCAAATCGTCATAAATATGCCTGACCTGGGAATAAACGAGCCGCGTTTAAGAAACAGTGGTAGTTAAACAATTAGCATGGCGGTCCCCTCGATGATGGAAGTCCCACTCTCGCTCATTAAGAAGCTGTGTCTTTTAGCAGTTTATCCCCGCTGTTTTATGAATTCTGAATTACACCTCATTAATGTGTCATTTACATAATTACCAGGAACGAGGACAGTGTGCACAGTAGGATGATGGGAAAATAAATAAATAAATAAATAAAAGTGATCCGGAGAGATGCTCCCATTGCTGAGCGATTATTTACTGGCCGGCCAAACACTCGGGTCCCCGGCACCGCACTGCTACAGCAGACAGAGCCCCGAATAACACACTCCTTCACACCCTGAGAAAACCGGCGTGATGAACGCTGCAGAACGACAGCTGCAGCTGGCTGATAGACCCTCGGAGAGCCAGGCGGGATCCTTTCATATCTGCAATTAATACACCTCCAATAAAGAGCTTCATGCTGCTTCTGAAACAAGCACACAGACACATGAGCAATTATCACAGAGTCCATCAGCACAAAGCCGAGTCTACCTGGTGATACTTTACATCCCAGAGACACCTGAACACCAGCAGAACACAGTCACATCAACACTGCTTATCATTCCATCATTAATGCTGTTATTCTGCTTCTCATTTAAAAACAACTCATTAGTTCAGTCTTGTACATAATGTAGCTTTTTAGAATGGAATGATCATATTTTATATTGAAAGTGACATTTCAGGCTTTTTAGATGGGCTTAAAAAAGGTACTGCTAATGTGTATGAGCTTTTTTTACACTTTTAAAATAGCTGCTACAGTAATTTGATCATTTTATCCCTCATTGTGATGCATCTGAATTTGTGAATTTTTTTTTTCCATCAAGTTTCCTGATGAGTGGACTAATGGAAATAGTTCATACTTACTTAAAAGTAAATATTTCTTCCAATAAAAGTTAAGATTTTTTTCCCATCTGTAAAAGTTACTATTCTGGAAATACAAGGTTTTGTTTTGACAGCATCAACCTACTTACCTGCTCTTTTCTTACTAAAAGTCAATAAAAAGCAGCATGTATTGTGACCTGCAGAAAAGTATTAGACTTTTAAGTTAATTTTTAAAGCCATAAATAAATAAATACATTTCTGCAGGTCTCAACAAGTAAAATTCTTCTTTGTAATTTGTTATTTTCAACAGGAACTAAAGATTTGGTTCTCAAACCAGTGATTCATGTTAGATTAAAGTAATATTAATTCAATTCAATTAAATTCAATTCAACTTTATTGTCATTATACTGAATGTAGAATGTAGAACAGTACAACGAAACACTTTTAGGCTAGTCTCCAGTGCAATTACAAACGACATAGTGCAAGACAGGACATAGTGCAAGTAGCTTATTTTTAATGTTACTTCTAAAACTGGCTTTTTATTTTACTTCTAGAAGTAGCTTGGTATAATTTTATTTCTAAAAGTAGCTTAGTTTTGATTTTACTTCTTGAAGTATCTTGTTACATTTACTTGTTGTTCCTGTGTTCATTATAGAGGTTAACTGAAGTCCACTGTGGTTTGCCAATTGCTCTGTACCCCTCACCAGTCATCACTGGCATCAGGGGCTCGTGGGGCACCAATGTTAGAGGCATTCAATATACCAAAAGTACACCTTCAGTAAAGCAGCTCTACATCATACCATAAAGTGAGTGATCTCTGAGGTGCTGCGTCCACCATGCTTCACCTGGTACCCTTTTATCATGTACAGCGGGAGAAAGAAGTATTTGGTCAGCCACTGATTGTGTAGGTTCTCCTATTTAGAAAGACGAGAGAGGTCTGTCATTTTCATCATAGATACACTTCAACTATGAGAGACAAATGAGAAAAAAATCCAGGAAATCACATTGTAGGATTTTAAAGAATTTATTTGTAAATTATGGTGGAAAATAAGTATTTGGTCAATAACAAAAGTTCAACTCAATTCTTTGTAACATGGCAATGACAGAGGTTAAAGGTTTCCTGTAAGTCTTCACCAGGTTTGCACACACTGTAGCTGGTAATTTGGCTCATTCCTCCATGCAAATCTCCTCTACAGAAGTGATGGTTTGGGGCTTTTGCTGGGCAACACAAACTTTCAGCTCCCTCCACAAATTGTCTAGGCCACTCCAGGACCTTTACGGAGCCACTCCTTCACTGCCCGAGCAGTGTATTTGGGATAATTTTCATGCTGGAAGGCCCAGCCACGTTTCATGTTCAATGCTCTTACAGATGGAAGGAGGTTTTGGTTTACAATCTCATGATACATGGCCCCGTTCATTCTTCCCTTAACACGGATCAGTCGTGATGTCCTCTTTGCAGAAAAACAGCCCCAAAGCATGATGTTTCCACCCCCATGCTTAACAGTAGGTCTGGTGTTCTTGGGATGCAACTCAGCATTCTTTTTTCCTCCAAACATGGTGAGTGGGCTTGAGTATCAAAAAGCTCTATTTTGGTCTCATCTGACCACATGACCTTCTCCCGTGCCTCCTCTGGTCATTGGCAAACTTGAAATGGGCCTGGACATGTGCTGGCATGAGCAGGGGGACCTTGAATGCCCTGTATGATTTTGAACCATGATGGCATAGTGTGTTACTAATGGTTCTCTTTGAGACTGTGGTCCCAGCTCTCTTCAGGTCATTGATCAAGTCCTCCTGTATAGTTCGGGGCTGACTCCTGACCTTTCTCAGAATCATCCTTACCTCATGAAGTGAGATCTTGGATGGAGCCCCAGACAGTCATCTTGTGTTTCTTCCAGTTTCTCATAATTGTGTCAACAGTTGTTGCCTTCTCACCAAGCTGCTTGCATATTGTCCTGTAGCACATCCCAGCCTTGTGCAGGTCTAAACTTTTGTCCCTGTTGTCCTTAGAAAGCTCTTTGGAGTGTGATTGATTGAGAGTGTGGACAGTTGCCTTTTATAGACATAACAAGTTCAAACAGGTGCAATTAATACAAGTAATTAGTGCAGAATAGGAGGCTTCTTAAAGAAGAACTAACAGGTCTGTAAAAGCCAGAATTCTCGCTAGTTGTTTATTGACCAAATACTTGTTTTCCACCATAATTTACAAATATATATTTTTAAAATCCTACAATGTGATTTCCTGGATTTTTTGTTCTCATTTGTCTCTCATAGTTGAAGTGTACCTATGATGAAAATTACAAACCTCTCTCGTCTTTCTAAGCAGGAGAACTTGCACAATCAGTGGCTGACCAAATACTTTTTTCCCCCACTGTACATCAGTAACATCATGTCCTTTGTCCGTGATAATGGTTTTACACTCTGATACAACTGACTGGTGTGCTCACTTATTTATACCTGCAGTAACACTCTCACATGATATCTGTGCCATCCCAGGCCAAACCAGAGGTGGTCATAATGTTCTGATATGAGCACTTATTCAGAAAACTCAACAGTTTCTGAAAGCATAAAGTATGAGAAAAATACTTTGTTCCTTTATATTGCTTTTCAATTGTTAATATCTGGAACAGAGTCGCTTTAAACCAAAAAATCATCTCTGCAGACTATTACTAGTGCACAAATGGACAATTCAGAATTAGGACAAGTGCTGCGCAAATCTGCTGCATATAAAATATCTCTAGCAATGTCTTTGGCCCAGCAAGGTACGATGTAGGTTATTTGTAAGATAAATGGACCCACAGAAACAGATGACAGGTCTTTAGCTCAAGTATAGAATGCAATTAACTGGCAAATGAGGCCAGGCTAACCCAAATGACCAATGAGAATGGGCAGTGCCTCTGGGGGGGAATGAGAATTCAACTCGTAACTAATCTGCAAACAGCTCAGTCAACTCCACTGAGCTGTGAAACGCCGTCTGACACTTTAACCAGCGCAGATTTGTGTATTCAAAATGATTTGATGAAGTTTAAAAACAGTGTTCAGCGCTGGAAAACACATTTATTTCCCCCCCCCACACTGAAGTGACAGACATCAAAAAGTCATCAAAACCAGCCCGAAGGGTTCGAATATTCCATCTCTAGAAAAAGAGAAAAAAAACTTTCTGCCACAGGCTAACAGTGCGCTCGCACAGGCCTCTGCATACTGATGCAAGGCTGCTCCACTATTTTCAGTTACTCTCCACCCGACCTGTTTAGCAGCTGAGTCATGCTAACTGTAATAGCCTCTGGAGCTATCCAAGGTCCTGAAACAGTCCTGAAATCTCATGAGTCATCATCCAAAAGTAGAAGAAGAAAGTACAAAAAAATAGAAGAAGTAGTTTTATTTTCCACTGGCACATCATATACCAGTAATAATAATAATAATAATAATAATAATTTAACATACAGTAAAATCTCAGTTTTCATCATTAATCTGTTACAGTATACAGCGCCTAATGATAACCAAAATGAATAATAATTGAAGCAATATTTCCAATAAGACATCATGTAAATTCAATTAATCTGTTCCAGACACTCCAAAATGTTAACAAAAATACATTTTATATAGAATAACTATAGTTTTACATACAGAACACAATGAGAAATAAATACAAAAGACTAATGAAATGGATAAATGAACATTTAACATCATTTTTATGGGTTTATGCTCTGTCTTAGAGCAAAATGGTGTGGTCCAGCCACAGCCTTAGTTCATTTTGAATGTTATCAACAAGAAACAACGAGAAACAAAGCCCGAGAAACAACAAGCAACAAAACCAGAGAAATGAGAAACAAAGCCCGAGAAACAACAAGAAACAAAGCCAGAGAAATGAGAAACAAAAACAGAGGAACAATGAGAAATACAGCCAGAGAAACAGCGAGAAACAAAGCCAGAGAAATGAGAAACAAAGCCAGAGAAACAACAAGAAACAAAGCCAGAGAAATGAGAAACAAAGCCAGAGAAACAACAAGAAACAAAGCCAGAGAAATAAGAAACAAAGCCCTAGAAACAACAAGAAACAAAGCCAGAGAAACAAGAAACAAAGCCAGAGAAATGAGAAACAGAAACAGAGGAACAACGAGAAACAAATCCAGAGAAATGACAAGAAACAAAGCCAGAGAATGCTGAACGCTTAATGATAATTGATTAACCAGGGCAAACAATTACTACTGTTTATAAACGTCTCTATGACAAAATGGAAAGCTATTGTAGTGCATATAACATATAAATATGATGAAGCAGTTCAAAAGTTCACAAATGTACTTTTTCCCCAAAATGTTTTATTTTTAGGGACGTATAACTAAGATCTAATCATATCAGTTAACTTGACAATCAGATACATTCCCAAACTGTTCAGTATTGCATGTGAAATGAAACACTAGTGAAGGTCTATTTCTTTTTACAAACCTGTTAGACAGGCTGCTACAAGCCTAGTGGGGCCCGGCATTATTACAGGGTCATATGAATAACTGTTTTCACACTTAAAGATGGGAATCTGTCTTGGCTGCCTGTGTCAATGCAGATGAGGGAAATGTAGCATTTATGTACATTTCTGCTGTGCTTTGCAGTGAACTGTACATGACAGGAAAGTTAGCTTCTTATTCAAGTTCCCATTAAATAGTGCAGCAATTACAATTACAGGTTATTTCTGTACAGTTACAGGTGGTTTCTCTAGTGTTTTGTGGTGGTGTCTGTTGTGTTTTGTGGTGGTGTCTGTTGTGTTTTGTGGTGGTTTCTGTTGTGTTTTGTGGTGGTTTCTGTTGTGTTTTGTGGTGATTTCTGTTGTTTTGCAGTGGCTTCTGCTGTATTTTGTGGTGGTTTCTGTTGTGTTTTGTGGTGATTTCTGCTGTGTTTTGTGGTGGTTTCTGTTGTGTTTTGTGGTGATTTCTGCTGTGTTTTGTGGTGATTTCTGCTGTGTTTTGTGGTGGTGTCTGTTGTGTTTTGTGGTGGTTTCTCTAGTGTTTTGTGGTGGTGTCTGTTGTGTTTTGTGGTGGTTCCTGTTGTGTTTTGTTGTGATTTCTGATGTTTTCTGGTGGTTTCGGCGGTATTTTGTGATGGTTTCTTCTGTGTTTTGCGATGGTTTCTGTTGTGTTTTCTGGTGGTTTCTGCTGTGTTTTGTGGTGGTTTCTGCTGTGTTTTGCAGTAGTTTCTGCTGTGTTTTGTGTTGGTTTCTGCTGTGTTTTGTGTTGGTTTCTGCTGTGTTTTGCAGTAGTTTCTGCTGTGTTTTGCGGTAGTTTCTGTTGTGTTTTGTGGTGGTTTCTGCTGTGTTTTGTGGTGGTTTCTGCTGTGTTTTGTGGTAGTTTCTGTTGTGTTTTGTGGTGATTTCTGCTGTGTTTTGTGGTGGTTTCTGTTGTGTTTTGTGGTGATATTTGTTGTGTTTTATGTTTATTTCTGCAGTGATTTGTGGTGATATTGTGTTTTGTGGTGATATTTGTTGTGTTTTATGGTATTTTCTGTTGTGTTTTGTGGTGGTTTCTGCTGTGATTTGTGGTAGTTTCTGCTGTGTTTTGCCGTAGGTTCTGTTGTGTTTTGTGGTGATTTCTGCTGTGTGTTGTGGTGGTTTCTGCTGTGTTTTGTGGTGGTTTCTGTTGTGTTTTGCAGTGGTTTCCTGCAGTGTTTTGTGGTAGTTTCTGCTGTGATTTGTGGTGATTTCTGCTGTGTTTTATGGTGGTTTCTGCTGTGATTTGTGGTGATTTCTGCTGTTTTTTTTGGTGATTTCTGCTGTATTTTGTGCTGGTTTCTGTTGTGTTTTGCAGTGGTTTCCTGCAGTGTTTTGTGGTGGTTTCCTTCTGTGTTTTCTGGTGATTTTTGTTGTGTTTTTTGGTTATTAGACTTACAGAAAACACAGCAGACATCCTGTACAGTTCCCATCAGAATGTCTGAACCTTAACTATGGTGACTCCACATACTGAACCAAATACTCCACTGGAGAGGAAAATGCTCAACACAATCCAAATCATGATTGGTTTGCAATACTGATTTATAAATAGAATTAAAGTATAATCAATAAAAATCATTATACCACTGACCCCCCACATGAAAGACTCAGGTTCAGTCCCACAGACTATATTTGACTAAATTTTTAACTCTACAAATGTATCTTGATTCACAGTAAGTCACTCTGGATAAGAATAAACAAATTAAGTAGATCAAAAGGGGAGATCTTGCATTCCCCTTCAATTTGAGCCCTGGATGTAACAGCACCGATGTATTACAGTAAATGTGATAAATAATGCATGACTCACTGATCCCCACCTCTTTCGAAGCATCTCTATATGATGGTCTTTTGTAAATGAGAGAACAGGTAGATGAAGCCAGCATTCAACCTCTGGAGACATAGAGGACGACACACGTTAAGCTTGTGTCAACAGAACGCTGCCTTCTCAGTACAAACCAATCTATTTTTACTAATAATAGAAGGAGCGGTCCACAGAATGAGCCTGGCAGTAATTTCTAGGTGTTAGACATAACAGATGGGTCTTTTTCCTCTGAGAGAGGACAGAATCTGGACCGCTTCAACACCAACGCTGCAGTGTATTATCATATGCACATATTTGATTGACAAGAGACAATGAGGAGAGCCCACAGTGAGATATTACTCCTGCCTGCTCGCCCTGTGGGCCCACAGATGCAAAACGCATTACCGAGAAGTGCTATCTCGATTTCTAATGCATCTTTATTACCACTAATCCCCGCGCTCCTGAGCAAAGTGTAAACTTCATTTGTCTTTATCCAAATCATGTTGGAGGCAACTTTAAATGGAAAATTCCAGTGTTGGAGCAGGGACGCACTTAGCAGCAGGGCTGTTACATCAGCCGAGCTCATGAAAAACTTGGCCGCAAGACAAGGCGCCTCATCTAAGCACGAGCTTCTAAACACACAACAAAATAGCCCGCCGAGACCCGGTATATTCTATAAACTTCCCTTCTGATTAGCCCAGTCTTATGTCCTCTGCATTTGAGGCAAAACAACAAGAGGAACCTTCTCGTTCTCTCTCTCCTCCTCCTCCTCTTTCTCTTTCTGCGAGAGGGTAAGGTTTCGGAGATTTATGGCCCGGCCTGACGCATCGCTGGCAAGGCGATTCTTCAGGGCTTTTCACATCCCCCCCATTTGTTTTTCACATTACTGATGTTTCACTTAATGTGCTCAGAGCATCCCCTCGAGAAGGCAAGGTAGGTCTGTTCTCAAGTTCAGGCTTCATTTACCTTCGCCCATCTCCTCCTGAGATAAAGCCTGACGTGCGGGCCTGCTCTCCTGAGGTGCTATTAATACACAGAGAAGAGTGGGAGGCGAACAAAAAAAAAGAGGAAACATCCACAACCTGCCTTGTTCTGGGAATTTTGCCTGTTTGTTTAGATTGAAAATGGGAGCATGGTACTGAAGATATGAACTTGCAACTTAGAAAGCAATAATCCGTGTTACAGTGATGTTAGCGTGTATGAAGTAGGTTAAACAGCACCGAGATGTAACCAATTTCAACCCTTTTTTGGTCCCAAACAAAAATTTAAAAAGAAATATTACAGGTTTGGCTCAGCACTTGTATTCTTAAATATATTTCCAAAAATAAAGTAATCCCATTCTTCTCCAGTAGGGACAGTATTTCCAACAAATAAACAAAAGACACATGTGCCCTACAGCTTTTATTAGTGGTTAAATCACTAAAATATGTAATACAGTGACACGGCACAGTGTTATAACAGTACAGTGTACAGTGAACAGTAGACTATAGCTATCGCGCAACATAATAGACAAAGGCTATTAAATGAACAGAACATTGATTTTAATGTAAAGTAGTGAGGCAGGATTGGCGAGATGCCCAGTGAGGAAGGCACATAATGCAACAACACTGTCCTGGAGTGGACCTCACAGCTAATTTTTGTTGTAAGTAGTTGTATATTAGCATCACCTGTGTTCACATTTTACATGTTCCCTGATTCAGCATATTTGTGATTTTTCACTTTAAAAAATGTGATTTTTATTATTATTTATTATATTCATTAATTATTATATTATATATTTATTATTATTATTATTATTATTATTATTATTATTATTATTATTATTATTATTATTATTATTATTATATAATATTTATTATTATTTATTCTGATTTTCAATATATAAAAATGTGGTAACACATTATAATAACTTTCATTAATAGCTCATTAACTAATGACTAATAACTGTGAACAAATCATTAGTTCATGAGAATTTCATTAACAAATGATTTACTAATGATTTGTTAACATTTGCAAAAATAAATTATACAATAATTAGTAACTATATGAACTGTCATTTATAGACATTTGTTCATGTTCAGATTCTCATGAACTAATGATTTGTTCACAGTTATTAATCATTAGTTAAATTAAATATATTATAAAGTGTTACCAAAAATATTTGTCATGTCTTATAGGTGATTTGTAGAGAAAAGAGCATGTTGGACATTGTTAATGTACAGTATTACAGTAAATAAAAACAACACCCAACTAATTAAAATGTGCCAAAATAGCCCCAAAATAAAGTGTACTAATACAAAATTTACATGACATATGCCTGTATATCCAGAAACAATGTGAATTATGTGATTTATTGCAGAGATGAGACAATAAAATGACTCTAATATAATGGAAAAAAAACTACAATATCCCAGCAGTCCTAAAACTGCAACCACGATGCATATTTGTTTAATTTCCTGCAAAAAAAGATATAAATAAAATTTTAATCATGCTTTCCAATTATTTTGCAGCTTGTCCATCAAATACAGACAAAAGATACAGTTGATAAGTCTATACTGAAGCCATTATGGTGCAAATGCTATTTGCTTCAGCTAATGAGGCCTGGCTTCTTCATTGCATTAAAGTAGAGCTCCATGGAGTAAAATGGACAGCAATTAATTTCAGCTGACATATTTGTGCAAAGAGACAAATGGCAACTTAAGGAATCTCCTTGGAGGGAGGTGAACTCCATTGTGGATCAAGTGTAGCCCGGTTAGAAGGTAGAATATAACACCTTGCAAATTACCAGATTAATTCCACCTCCTACGGAAACCAAGCTTTGCCAATAAACAAACTCATTTGTCATAGCGGTGTAACTAATCGCGATAGCGTGTCTGGGAAAGTCAGATGTTGATGTTGGCATTATAGCGAGGTTACATGCAGATCACCCATCACTATAAACATATGCAAAGGAGCTCAGCGCTCATTAAAAGCCTTCCACCATGAGCACTGAATGACAAGCAAGACATTTCGCTTTTGATGAGGATTTATGACCTCCTGCCAACTCCACTAAATGCTGTTTTTTTGGAGGCAGATCTTCAGAGGCTCGCTTCGCTCACTCTCCCCAAGCTCGGTAAGGGTCTTTTAATAAATTACACCGCCGATTCCCGCCCTCACCGGGGCTCCGTCGGCTGACTCAGGGTTAAAACCCGGCGCTCAGATATAGCAGCTATTCGAGGCCAAAAAGGTGATAACCTTCACTGGAGGAGTCCCAATCCACATGCCTCACCAGATAGACATGCTTCTCCTATCAGACTATAACAAGGCTTTACATATCCAATCCACCACTGCTGCCACCCCCTGACACGTGCTAGACCGAAGAAGAAAAGATGTTTGATGTAATGTATCTCTGCTTCAGGGATGTGGTTGAAAATAGCAAAGCCCTTACTTCCATCAGTACCATTCACTGAGACTACAAATGGGTTTCAATGGATATTCATTCTGATACTGTTTGAGGTATATATATATATATATATATATATATATATATATATATATATATATATATATATATATATATATATATACTGTATAAAGTATTATACCATTACTGGCCACTTTATTAGGTACGCCTACCTTGCACCAACATTCATTATCAGTGCATCAATGTATGAAGGTTCCTTTATCACACAGGTCCTCTTGACACAATTTTACATGTAGAGTCCATTCTTTTCTCTGCATAACATGGTCACTCAGGTCCAATATTGTCCTTACTATCACCCCAATGCATCCAGATATGAGCTGAACTGACCATTGATGAAGAGGTAGAAAATGGCAGCTTTGTATTGTCAAGTTGAAAGAACTCACTCAAAATGTCAATATTATGGTTTTTACTCAGAAACGCAGTGGGGATTTTTAATGAATAGCTTAGATGTAAACATGGTTGCTTAATTTTGTCTTGTATTTACACCCTTAGCCACTAGATAGCAGTGTTAGAATCAGCTTCAGCCATTAGACTCTTCTACTTCAGTGAAAATAAGTAGGGTAGGAATGCATAATATAAAATTAGATAAAAAAAAAAAAAACATGACAGTACAATTTGGTTATCATCAACTTTTTTCTGCAAAATTTTGTCCCAGTTATTGTTCATCCACCCGGTTTTCATTGGTGTGCCCATGTGACTAGCCACTGATTTCGCAAAAACAAAGCAGCAACCCACATGCTCTTCATCACTCACCCACGCGTTCGTCATTCACGCTGGCTTTGTTTCAGATTGAGTGAACATCACCATGTGGGTTCATCCGAAACATTTGTATTGTTGTTTGTGTTGTTTGTGCTTGTTTACTGAGTGAGCCAGAAACAGACCTCTCCGGACACATTCCCATACACCAAGAGTCTTCAGTAAAGTTAAGAGTGATGTTAAATGTTCATTCGTCTTTTGTACTTGCTCACTTTCAGAGTTTGGTCCTGCCGGCAGTCTTTTTTAATTTTGTACACCTGTTCTCAAGGTTTTTGGCTGGTATTTGTTTTGCACCTGTTTTCAGGCGGTAATGCTGCGCGCCGTCGCCTTACCTTGACCTGCAGCTTTTCTAGTAGCTCTTTTGTTTGGGTGCCTCTTTAGTTTTTGGTTTCTTTTTGAAGCTCTTTAGCTTCTATCTGCTTTATCCTTGCTTCCAGTCATAAGTTTGGATACAGTCCCGTGACAGTTTTCTGTATGTAAATCTATAGTTATTCTGTATAAAATGTATTTGTTGTTAATGTTTTGGTATTACCACACACTGACATACTGGAAAAGCTGCTGCCTGATTGGTCGAGCAATGTGTACTGTTTGGAATGTAGTACCTAAAGTCTAAGTATGTGATTCTGGACAAAGCGATAACCAAAGCGGACTTTCTTCTGAAATAAAAGCACAGGATGGGAATTTTATTGGCGACCCTGAGCGGTAGTGCACATTGTTGGTTCTCATGGTTCACATGACTGTAATTTGAGGTTGTAACTTGAACTAAAGCGGCAGAAGTAACTGAAGTATAATAGTGGAATAGTGAGCACTTTCAGGGTTTAAAAGAATGTCGCCTCTTTGGCTTCTTAGGTCAAGCTCACCTAACAAATAATTGCTTTCAAACCTGCTCCTTAAAAGTAATGAAGCGTTAGTCAGAACTCTCGCTGAGCTAAACAACTGCGGAAGCCACTTCTTCTTACGTCGAGGGGTTTTTACTCTGTAATCGCCTTAAGTTGTTAGAGATTAGAGCCCTAACAAACCATAAAACTGTACAGGGTGGCTTCTGCTGCATGAAATCAAATCAGAAGTGATGAAAGTGGCTTTTTAATCTCTGACAATCCTGCGTACGTGAGGCCAAGCTGACGACCAGTTTTAAAAATAACTACAACTTGGACGAAATATACCGTATTACCTTCTGCCTCTGAAGGCGACACGATTGAATTAAACCTCCTGAACAAACTCTGAGCACTCTTAATTTGCAGTAGGAATAAATTGGCTATCGGAGGGGAAGGCAATACTGCACGCTCCTTCCTCCGCGGACAAGGTCAATTAGAGGAGGACATGGATTGGCAATCAAAACTGACACCAAAAGATTGACTATGGTGATTACAGGCATGGAGATGGAAGTTTTAAAGGTTATTAATAATGATTTATGGAATTAATTAAAAGTAAGATAGGAGCTCGTGCCTCAGTTACATTAAATAACTTTAAGAAATAAATCAGCAGAGCCCTGTGGAAACCGATATTATTTTAAATGGTACAGTGAGCTGAAACCGAAAGACAGAGTCATAGTTAACCTACAATTTTGATGTGGCACATCAAAGATAATGGTGTTTCAATACGGTGTAATTGGGCAGACGGCTTTAGGGGCTGCATTTACCCATTTGGGCTAAATTGCACTTTGTTTGGTCACTTTGTCTTCAAAAGTATAGACATACTGGAGTTTCTCCAATTATATTTACACAGTTATGCTGGAACATTGTGAGAAAGTACCACAAAAACCCTCACTTAGCCTAGAAACAACACAAAACACAAAAAGGCAAGCCTAAAAGGGTCTATTTTTCTAATGTATATAGCTCTAATCAAAATATATCTTTAGATATTTGTGAGAAGAGCTTAAATAAGCAGAGACATGTTTGTCAGAGCAAGTGAGACTGTCCCGTATTTTTCCCCAACAGATGACGTGATCTGTCATTCATATGATAATGACAGTAACATAGCCGGACATTGCATTGGTGGAATAATGAAGTCTTGGAATGTGAACGTAAACAAAGACCTCTCACCTCACACGTATCTCATAAATATTAAATCTCAAAACCACTGAATGAGGAAAACAGAGTGTGACCTCACATTAGTTAAGCTTTAGAAATAAAACCACATACAATGTCTAAAAGCTGTAATGAGCAGTGTGTAGCCAACACCTCTGTTTATTCAGTTCTGAGCTCAAAAGTCTTGGCTAGAAATGTTTAGAGTGTGTTTTCACAATATGTCAGCTCATCTGAAAACAGGTTTTTGTAAAATCTAAGTTTAGAGCAGATTTAATCAGAATATACATTTATGACACTCTTACTGTTTAACACTGTTGTTGCTGAGTTTGTGCTGAACTAAAGTCTGTGTAACACTTTGGGGAAAAAATAATTTTAGGTGTGTGTAATTTGTAAAAAGTCAAGGCATGTCAGACTACATCAGAGTGTCTGAAACACCCTCAGACTGCAGAGGAAGATCCAAAGAGAAGACAGGATGTTCTGTACCCTCCATGTGGTAACCAGGAGTAGGAATCAACTTTGTGGTAATAATAATAATAATAATAATAATAATAATAATAATAATAATAACAATAATAATAATAATAATAATAATAATAATAATCTCAGCAGTGTCTCATAGAAAACAATGAGATCAGGAGACACAAGTCTCAGATCAATTCAGATGTTTCTCTTGAGAAAAAAAAAGACTTCTGATCTCAAATATCTCGTCTTACATTGTGCTTGTTCACATTTATCTCAACATAGGCTCAATAATTTCTCATTCATCTCGGTTTTGATGCTGTGAATGACCCTTTGTTGCTTATCTGGACTAAAAGTGTCTCAGGTCTCCTTTGTCTCATGTTAATTTAGGCCTCAGGAGTTTTATTTATTAAGTCTCTTGAGACATTAATGAGCAAGAAAGGTTTCACTGAGAAAATATTATAAACATGCATAGTGCAGACATACAATATAGACACTAATGTAGTTTATACTGTATGTGGAATGTGGTTTAAATATAACACTGGTTGGTTTATGAAGATTTATGTTAGTGTTATTAATACATTTTACTGGTT
>BRDA01087024.1:0-11829 GCA_036984385.1 Crenuchus spilurus
ACTCTGGTTAATTCCCTCCCTTGGTGCAGTTTGTTTTATCCAGTGTGAAAACAGTACGTGCAGATCAATCAAACTGTAACAAGACCTGTGAGAAGAGGTGGCCTCGGTCCGGTCCCAAACAAACAGGTGCAGTGAGAATGTGATCCAACCTTGATTTGACTCGACTATGGTATAAATCCACAAGTTTGAGTAAAACAGAGAGCCGGTTAGTGCTAAAACTGTACTGTTGCTGCTGTCACGCAATCACTAACCCACAGCATAGACCAGGGGTGTCCAAATCCAGTCCTGGAGGGCCGGATTCCTGCAGAGTTTGGTGATATTCCTGATCAAACACACCTGATTCAGCTCAGCAGGTAATGACCAGGTTTTATTGTAGTGTCAGAGCAGAAAAATCACCAAACTCTGAAGGAATCTGGCCCTCCTTGACTGGATTTGGATATATCTGGCATAGACTATGTCACGTGGCACTATCTCATGTGAGGGCTCTCAACACAGTTGGAATGGAGTTGTGACTTGGGACAAATGAGTGTCACGGGACAGCTGCGAGATAGTAGGTGAAAGCCACTTAGCAACAGTAGTCGCGTTTCCATTGCAGTTTTTTGCACAAAACTTTATCAATATTCTGTTTTGTTGAAAAAACAATTCGACAAAACAGGTTTCGCAATTGTGATGTTTCCATTAAATACGAAATACTTTTATAAAATCACATGTGAATATATTTGTTCTTGCGATAAGTCATTACAAACATGGCGGCAGTGGATGTAAACACATACTTCAGCTTTATACATACTGCTACCACGGGACTAGCGCTCATCATCAGCCATCAGAGGAGACGGCGACTTATCAAGGCTTTGGAGTGACAAGCCCCTTATAGTTGGGAGCGGCTACGTATGCGGCGTTTTTGGGAAACTGTAGTGGATGATTTTACAGAAGAGCTGTGGATTCAACCTTTTAGAATGACACACTCAACTTTTAATGAACTTTGTGATGCTGTGGGATCTCTAGTGGAGCAGCTGCACATTGTCCAAGGATTCTCCTCGTTATTCCAAATATGCTGCGTCATCTTCATCCTCTTACTTTCTGTTGTAGTCTTCTTCATCGTCTTTTTCGTCAATAGAAACGTCCGGTTGTTGATCCCTTAATGTGAAAAAAGTCAGTTTGAGTGTCTCCATTACATTTTTGCGATATAAACCAGTTTCGATACGACTGAAAAACCACCTCATCTTAGCGCAAAAGACTTTTATCGAAAAACGTACGTTTTTTTCGAAATTGTGGTGTTTCTTTTAAGCACATTTTTATTCGCAATTCTAATTTGCGATATTTCAGGGTCAATGGAAACGCAACTAATGACTGTTTTTGCTCTGCTGCTGCTGCTGTAATGTTTACTTTTTTCCTTCTACACCAGACAGCTCTGACCAATCAGAGGAGACAATGTGTTCACGTGATTTGTTGGGGCACATTTTAGTGCGTTTAGGTTTGTGTCTGTGTGAAAACAAACCCAATAGCAGGAGAAATGCTCCAACTTAAAGAAACCCATTCTGATTCAGATCAGAGAAACAAACTACCAGTGTGAAAACGCCCTTAGAGTCTCAAGCAAGACTGGAGAGGCATATAATCTAAGGTGTCTGAAGTCCAGTGTGAAGTTTTTGCAGTCTGTGATGGTTTGGGGTGCCACGTCATCTGTTGGTGTTGGCACCACTGTTATGCCTTGGGGAAACACTCAATATGCGAGAAGTCCATTCTCAGTACACCTTCACTATGGTGGCTCTAGAACATCCCTCAAAGTTAACTGTTTCTAAGATAACACCAGCCTTCACCCGTTACCCAATTATCATGTCCTTTTGGACTTCACACACATCATGTTCTTTGCCCATGGTGACAGTTTTACAGTCTGCTACGTCTGACTGGTGTGCTTGCTTATTTTTATATGTAGTGAACTCTGTCATATGACATCTGTGATGTCCATGGGCCAAGTTAATTCCAAACCAGGGGTGGTAATAATCTTTTGACATGGCAGTGTAACTTTTTGAATTAAATCTTGAACATAAAATAAACTGAACATGAACTTTTTCACCATATTTGGTTCTTTTATGTATGACTGTGTTTTTCAACTTGCTATAGATTAGAGCTGGGCGGTATGACCAAAATTCTATATCACAGTATTTTTCTAAATTATATCGGTTTCACGGTATTTGACGTCCCGCCCCCATGCATGGTGTGTTAACTGCATTGATTGTGAGAAAAATTACTGCAGTAGAGTGGTTAAGAGTACCCTATTCCACTGTTAGAAAAATGTCTCCACCTAAGTATTACATTTACTACAGATCTGCATGGCCCCACATGATCAGTTTTCAAATGGTGGCACTAAAGTAGTGAATGAATCATATAGCAGGACAGTTGCAGTAAAATTGTAAAACCTTTTATTTAACACATTTTTCAGACAACATCAAAACTGTAGGTTTATACAACGTATGTAAACCAGCTACATGTAATATTATAAACTGCACACCAGTTTGTTAATTTACAACATATCTAAAGAAATAAGAGGTATTTAGACATAAAGTAGCCAGGGCTGTTTGTTAATGGTTGTATTGTACTGAAAAGTCCCAAATACCTTATCATAGCCCTGAATCCGTCTTTCTCGACCACACTGATCGGAACCATGTCTTTGGCTATATGATGTGTTATGGAGTTGGTTATCTCAATCCACCGCTTGCTTTTTTCTGTCGTATGAACTTGAAGTACCCTTAGCAAATGCTTCAAGAAGTGACATCAGACTCGCATGTCCTTTAACCTTGTCAGTTTTATCTGATGATGTAGAAGGCACTGCTTTTAGTTCCATGCACTCTTGGTACTCCAAAGCATGTTTGCGTCTAAGGTGGTGCAGCAGATTGCTCGTATCGCCACCAGCCGCGACAACTTTTGCTTGACAGCATTTGCAGTAAGTTACTATTTGGTCCACGTCTGACCTTTTAAACCCAAAGTTCTTCCAGACAACAGACACAGCTCCTTTGCTCCTTTGGCAAAAGTTCCTTTGGGTCATCATCTTTTACTTCAAAGTTTGGTAGAACTTCTGGTTCAGAACTTCCCTTGTCCATTTTCAACAAGCTAGATTTCCGCTCTATTGCATGTGTGTTTAGTGGCGTTGCAATAAAAAGCGTCCCTTGAGAAACAATTTACGACCGTGCTGCGTTCCGGACACGTTTAGGCTATTTAAACCGGTGTGGCCAGTATATGAAAAATTATCATAAAAAAAATAAACGGTTTTCAGTGCAAACCAGTATACCGCCCGGCACTACTATAGATGTTGTGAATCATGAAGACATTGTGTCCTATACTACATGAGATACTCTGTGAGACCTTAATTAGGATCTGAATGTGGACTGAGTATGTTCAGAGATGTTCTAATGAAGTATTTTGATGGAAAACTGCTATTTATGTGACTCTACTTAGAGTTCAGCTGTTTAGAAACAAGCTATTTAGAGTTCTAATGCTTGTTAGTAATGTAAGCCTTGAAGCACTAGTTCTAAACTAAAGAAGCAAAATGTTGATCCCAAACATGCCTTAGCTGATCATGCATAACTGAGATAAGGTCAAATTCTGCAAATAGAATTTCTGAGTGAGTCATTGCATTATGATATCCTTTAAATATGCACCATGTGCAGTAGCAGTTGGGATGCAATGGGCTATTCTCTGGCTAAAATAGGTCAAGAGAATAAAAGACACAACCTGAATGAAACTTAATTTGCAGCATATGGTAGACATTCTTATCATCTTTATGAGTCAGCTTAGTACAATCCAAAAAAAAGTATTCTGTTGGTAGGATATGAACTACAGTCTAATTGCAGTTGAAACCACCAGCCATAGAACCTACACAACATAGCATGCAAATCCACTGATAAGCAGGTCTGGGCCTGATTAGTACTTGGATGGGACTCTTTCAATGAAAAACCTTGTGTGCTTGCTGGAAGTGGTGGTGGTGGACATTAAGAGACGGTATGTGTTCTGTGTGGATCCCAATTCCCCAGTGCAGTGATGATGACGCTGCACAGTTTAAAAAGTGCTGTCTTTCGGATGTGATGAAAACTGAGATTTTGATTATCTGAAAAAAATTATCAGAAAAAAAAATAATGAGGGGTGTTATCTAATGTCATTGCTAAATTCCCCACCCTTAATCATCTCCATCTTCAAAATAGACCATTGGAGGTGGTTGTGAGTTTCTAATCGCTGCACCAAATGTCAAAGCACTTCTGGTATGTATACAAGGCAGTAGTGTAATAGTTTAGCATTATTTGATAGCTAACTGCTATCTTGGGTGGTAACATTATCTGTAATTTAAAACTTATTTAAGCCAGTGGTTTTTTTAAGTGCACTACACTGAATCACATTAACTTTTTTTCCCCCCTTACAATAACGATAAACTTGGTTAAGCATATTATTAGCTGCCTGGCTGCCGACATGCTTGGCTGCTGTTCAAATGAACTACATTATGAAATGTAATGCTTTCTTAAAGAGAAGTTATGTGTGCTTTATCAGTACAGTTTTGGTAATGTGTACATCCACGGCAGGACAAACTTACTGAGTGAAATCCCAAGAGGCATTATCTACAAGAAGTGCTCAATAGTGACAAAACTTATAGATCCACGGTGACCAAATAGTTCTAGTTCCAAGATGATACTGAGCCTGGCTAAAATGGGTCATGAACAAGTATAAAACACAAGGATTGTATATGGCACTTGTACAGGGTTCAAGCCCCCACTGGGGTCATTCTGTACATATGCTTAGGTTAAATTAATGCATTAAAGCTATTGAAAGGATTAAATCCAATATATGAGAAAAGTATTAAGACACCTGCTATTTTATTGTTTCTAATGAATGTTTTCAGCCACTTCATTGGTGACACAAATGTACAGATGCACATACACAGATTTTCGATTCCTTGTAATAAGTACTGCCAATAGAATACTACTGTCTGGAACAGATATATATATTAACCTATTGGCACCATGTCTAATGCATGAGCTAGAGGAGTAAACTCCATTCCACCATCCCCCCACCCCCAATCAAATCAAATCTTCACAAAATCAAGTAGAAAACCTTCCTTGGACAGTTGAGACAGTTACTCCAACAAATGCATGATGAACTCTTTTCAATACCCTTGATTTTAGAAGTAACAATGAAAGTAGGTGTACTAATACTTTTGTCCTTATAGAGTATTTTATTTCTTTTACTTATGATAGGTGAATTAGTTTTAGATGTACAAGTAAGTGCCAAATCAATAATAGTTGGCAAAATTGCCATCACGTTTGGGTGAAACTGTATGCATTCTACAAAAATCAATTTACCAAAAAACGGCTAGCAGTATTTGTAATAACAGATGTGTTTTCCTGCCTCCTAGCCCAAAATGAAACTGAAACTCTTCCTGAAAGCCCTGCACTGAATGAATCACAGTTTACTAATATTGCTAGAAAAACTAGAATTTTCACACGGGAATGCTGGTGAGTAATACACACAAAAACCAGAAGACCACCAAGTCAAAGGACTCAATCCGCTAAGTGTGGGATAATAACATACACACCACACACAATCACTCCGAACATGCTATTTTTGTGATAAAAGCCTTGAAATATTCTTCTTATTAGATTCATGTCCACCATGTGATTACTGTACCTGTTTTTTTCTGACAGTATGAACAAATCTTGTCTGTAACTAGCCTGAGATCTGGGACGGTAATTAATGCAAATTAATGACAAAGCAAACAGAACTGTTAACACACACAGGCAGCACAAGAGTGCTGTAATTGACTTTAGTGATGGATTCTGCAAGACTTTGCAATTATTACAAAGCATGTACACTCAGCTGCCTCTTTATTAGAAACCCCTTCCTTAATCGATCCACACTGTATCTGTTGATGCATAGTTTGAACGAGTCATCCTGTAGCTCATCGTCAATTGGCAGTTTCTGACCACAAATCCGTCCTTGGCTGGATATTTTTGAGTGCTGGGTAACACTCAGTCTAGAAGTGACACTAACATGTAAAAGCTTCAGTAACACCACTGTGTCCAAAACACTCATACCAGCAGCACATACTCTACCATGTCATTACCATATCAGTGTCACTGCTGTGCTAAGAATGGTCCACCACTTGTGTCTGAAGTACAGCAGCACTGTAGTCAAAAACTGGCTGATGCTGAATGGGTTGACAAAAGAGCAGCTTTAGTCCACAGTTGTTCACCAATATAGTCAACTTACATACATAATGGTCATCTTTTACCTACACTTATTGGCCATATAAGTGCACTTTGCAGGCATCCTCTATTCATGATGTATTAAAAAAGGGACCATCAAAGGATCATCTATGACCATGACATTATTTTAGTGACATAAATTATTTATTTACGTATTGTCCTCTTATATTCTGTTTTGTAATTAAATACTCTAAAACAGACATTCATGAATACTATTTTTAGACCTCTCTTTATCCCTGTTTATAAAACAATTGCTTTTGTTTCTGTGCCTTATGTAAACTGCCTCTCTTCTCATTGTCTGCTCTGTATTGTACCACATTCAAAAAGCATTGCAGCTGAAACACTCCTTATAACATCAGCATGAATAGAACCCTGCCACACTGCAGCTATTGTTGAAAAATGGTTGGATGAACATGAGAATGGATTACGTTTCAAATTCTCCAGATCTCATTCTGATGGGATGTGTTTGACAAAGAGGTCCTTCTTTTACAGGGAACATATTATACTTATTTTTAAACAAGTTAAGGGCCATTGGAAACATGTTCATGAAGTTCTTTACACAAAATCACTTTCATATAAAGTCCCTTCACAATGAGCCATAAAAGGGCTCTGTCAGTTTTATGCAAATAAGCTGTTGCTGGCCACACCCCAACACCAGCTTTTACTACACTTGAAATTGACAGAACACAGAGGCTCTATCCAACCGTATATGTTCCACCCTGAAGACCATCACAAATGCTGCACTCTCTCTCTCTCTCTCTCTCTCTCTCTCTCTCTCTCTCTCTCTCTCTCTCTCTCTCTCTCTCTCTTTCTCATAGCACTAGGCATCTATGCAATGTTCTTGTAAACACAGCAGACCAAAATACCAGATCTTCAACTGATCTAGATGGTGGGGCTCTGGTGTGGGCTTGACCGGTGAGGGGCAGTGCCAGGATAATTCTATGCAAATTTCCTTATTGTGACCTTACAATAAGGGAGTGGCTCATAGAAGCATATGATTCCTGGCACCAAAATCTTTCAACTGACTCACAGAAGATTAATGGATGTTTTTTTTTTGTTGTTGTTGTTGTTGTTTTTGTTTGTTTATAGGAGCAGTAGAGACCCAAGTGGAAATACAAAAAAACACAAAAAGTGAGTTTTGCATAACATGTCCCCTTTAACATCTCTAAGATCTTGATGCCAGAGACTAAAACCTACCTTCTGGCATCTTTATGGGTCAGTGCCTTGACAAGTCAGAGGTGGCGGCACAATGGGTGTGTACACAATATCAGACAGGTGTTTTTAATGTTGTGATGGGATTATGTTTATATGGGGAAGTCGGTTAATTATTACCAGAATGTCTAATTGATTTTAGCCCAATCCAAACAGAGTTGCCAGGTTTGCGGTTTTCACGCCAAATTGGGCTTGTTTGAAAATCCAGTCGCGGGTGAAAATTCAGTGGTGGCAGGGTGCGTTTTTTTGGGCTATTTTTAGAAATTACTGCAGCCGCCAAAAAAAACAACAAAAAAGTGGGCGTTGCCTAGGATATTACTTCAAAATGTCAGGCAAACGCGTATAAGTCGACACTAAGGAAGTTTGAATACAACAATAACAACGAAGAGACCATAATATAAGGAAAGATAGCCTGAAAAGGAGGGAGAGAGAGAGAGAGAGACTGAGAGAGACTGAGAGAGAGAGAAGGTGAAGAGAAAACAGTCACTAGCTAATATGCCAGGCAAATGGGGAAATACGGGTGGCGGTATTGCAAGGACTGGGAAAAATAAAAAGGTTTGATGGACTGATAATAAATCTCTTATAAACAAAATACTAAGTTGTACACTCATAGTTGTTTTGCCATTTGCTTCAAATGTGTGACAGACATATATTTTGGGCTAGTTTATGCTACTGAAGGGTGGGTTTTAGACTGACTTTGGGCTGGATATTTTTGTTGGACCTGGCAACCCTGCATCCATTTTACAGACTGCTGCTCCTGTGTCAGTAAAAATTTGGCACCTTATACCTTCTGTAAAGTGATACATAAAAATAACCTCAGGTTATATACATCCTGTGCAAATAAACATGTAAATATTCCATCATATCCTGTATAAAAATAGCTTTTTTTGTGGTTTAAGTATGGAGGCACTGCAGCCATTTCATTTTATTGTACATGTTACAACTTATATAAATTGAGGCCTGTCTGTGATCAGTTGATGTTGATCACTATAACTTATAGTTCATGAATTGGCTGGTCAATCAAGCACATTGACATTGGTCAGCATACCATTTGAAAGTATTTTTGTCACCATTATGTCCTGCTGGAAAAGGAAATGAGCATCTCCATAAAGCTTGTGAGCAGATGGAAGCATTAATGCTCTAATATACTATCTCCTTGTAGAAACTTTACATTTGACTTCAGACACCTTGGATTATGTGCCTCTCCACTCTTCCTTCAAACTCTTTAATTTGAAAGAAAGTGAGTTTAATATAAATTAATAATTAAAAAAAATTGCCTGCAACAGCTGAATGCTGGTACTCATTTTGGAACAACCATAAGTGCTGAAAACATTGGTTCTCCTCCTCTCAGACAGAGGTGAAACCTGACAATTCACCTTCCTAATGTAGATTGATTATTTCTTTATCACAGTAAACACTAACTTATCTAATTTAATCAGATTATCAGTTAATTCCTAACTGTACCAAAAAGATGTAGACTTGATTGATGTGTTTAATAAAGTAGCCAGAAGGTGAGTGAACCTATAAAGTGGGCACTAAGTGGAACAAAGTAAGTGTTTTTTTAGAGCATTGTGTTGTGGTGATTCAGGAATAATCTTCAGGTTTGTTAGAAATGCAGACAGGTGGAGTATGATGGAGAGGAGAGACAGGCAAGTGTAACTAAGGATACAGTTGAAGCAGGCATGACACTTTCTTTGCTCTCACTTTCTTTCAAATGAATGCAGAATATGTTTACAGTATTCCAGAAACTCTGGTCTATATTTGCATCGATCATGAGCTCATAGACGTCATTCTTTGTTTACTCCCACTGTTTCAATTATCAATAGCTCTGCCTCACAGTAAAACAGTCACATCAAAACAAAGCCACAATAGACCCCCATCCCCCCAAAAAAAAAGGATGGAGAAAGAAACATAATCAATAATTCTAAAAGCAAAGCAAATCTTAACCCCATTATTCATCTTTTTTTCCATTATGACATTCAGCAGATTCATAAACATTTAATAGGCAGCAGTGCTCGTACTGGCATCTGACAGAAAGATAAATGTGTTGTATATGAAATGTTATAATAATAATTCCCCATTTGCATTGGGAAGGAATATTAAGTATGTTAACCCTGAACTGAAAGGAAAGTGTGAATTGAGGGGGGAGAAAAGTGTGAGATGACAGGCTTTATGCTTTTTAATGGAACAGATGTTATGCAAATTTCCTGAGATTCATCAGTTGGTCAAAGCTTGAGGGGAGTGATTGACGTTGGCATTGTGTTGGCTGAAGGGCATTTATTATGATTTCAGAAGCTTTTAACTCCATGATCTTCAGAACTACATTAGGCCACAAAGTAGCATGCAGGTCCGGAGATGGCTGTTAGGTGAATTTAAATGGGGCTGTTTTTTTGGCCCTATGCATAAAGGAAATGAAACTAATGTGTTTTAATTTGAGAAGCTCCATGATGGGTTTGATGAGTTATGTGATGAGAATTTGAAGTCTGTATTGTGACTGAAATGCTCTGCAGCACCATCTGGAGAAGCATTCAACGTGGGCAGCGTTTAGTAGCTGTGTGAGTGTTTAAAAATATTCAAAAGTTTTCAGAAGGACATGAAACTACCATAACTTTGCTAAAAACATTGATTCTCCTCCTTGACTGACAGGCACAGGTGAAACCTGACAATTGTGCCTCTTCATGTAGATTGATTAATTTAACTGATTATTAATTTAGCATACTGAATCTCAAATGATCTAACTTTATCACATCCTAATCATCATGCTTCAATATGAGCTTGGCCTTCTGTCACAACTTGTAGTGTAGACTACACAATACCAGAATTTTGACTTTGATACCAATACCAAGTGAAGTATCACAATACTCGAAATGAAATTGATATATTGGCTATACATTAAACACTAATTCACATTAAAAACAATCAGACCTATTTATTTGATTTTAAAGCTTAACTAATGTGTCTGTTTTTAATATAATAACACTGGCTTTTTTTAATCCACAGATGTCAACAGAGTGAGTAACAATTAACTGTTAACCATTTATTGTCAATGTCATAGTATTTTTTTAACATTACTTACATATATTTCTATTTTTGAAAATTTGTTATGAATAAACCAATGGACCTAAAACTATTTAGAATAATTTCCTGTACATTATGCTCAAACAGTATATATATATATTTGATTACGTTGGTAGATATACAGTGGTACCTTGAGATACGAATTTAATTCATTCTGTAATGGAGCTCGTAAGTCAGTCAACTCGTATATCAAACAAATTTCTCCCATTTAAAATAACTGAAATATATTTAATCCATTCCAGCCGTGTGAAACATCCCCAAACTATCCTAAATTATGAACAAAAAGACATGTTTTGAACTGAGAAACACACAAATATACTTTACCAATATATTTCAATTTCAGATTTCAATAAATATTAATGTAAAATATTTTTTTTGGCAATTCTCACTGTAGCATTTGAAGTCCGCGGGGAATTCGATGTGCGCGGTACTGCAGATACATAGTGTGCGCTGTACAGCAAAATCTCTCTTCTCCCATTTCCTTTCAGCATCCGACTGCTGGCAAGAAATTCAGCAACTGGCTGAAGAATGGGATGCCATGGTTCATTCTTTGCAGTTCAGTACAAAACAAATTTCACTCAGAAGCCGCAACAGCAAGTCTCCATATCTATATTCAGGGCTGGCACACACATATGCAGATCACTGGCTGTGCCTGGGCCTTTCATCTGTGTGAAATAATATTAACAGTATTTAACATAATTATTGTATGTATGTTATTAAAATTATATAGATTTAAGAGTTTAAAGCATTTTTACAATCTAAATTTGTACACAATTACTGTATGTATGTTATCAATTTTGAAAAATGAATGAAACTATGAATTTCAAAAAGGATGCAAGAGTGCTGCCCATACTGGACCTTTGCACCAACGCGCCAAGTAGCAGCAGCCACTTATCTTGGAATTTCACTCAGATCACAAACAAAAATATGGACCGAGTCACAGCTCGTATCTTAAAAAAAAAATATGTATGTTGGACTGCTCGTATCTCAAGGTACCACTGTATACACACACACACACACACACACACACACACACACACACACACATATATATATATATATATATATATATATATATATATGCACACACACATATATGTGTCCTCACTGAACTGCTACGCAATGTGAAGAGTCTGGATAAGCCACTGCTCTTGTGAAAGGATTTGGGAGAATGGTAGAAAAGAAGAAAAAAAGAATCTGCTCGCTCAGTCCATTAAAATAGCTCTCAGCCCAGTGAGTGTTTAGAAACTAGAAGATGTGGTATAGATCCAGATGCTGGATAGTGCTCTTA
>BRDA01087039.1:0-17198 GCA_036984385.1 Crenuchus spilurus
CTTTCTTTCTTTCTTTCTTTCTTTCTTTCTTTCTTTCTTTCTTTCTTTCTTTCTTTCTCCCTTTCTCTTCATCTCACTTCTCTTTCTCCATCTATCTATCTATCTATCTATCTATCTATCTATCTATCTATCTATCTATCCATCCATCCATCCATCCATCCCTTCCTTCCTTTCTTTCTTTCTTTCTTTCTTTCTTTCTTTTCATCTCTCTTCTCTTTCTCCATCTATCTATCTATCTATCTATCTATCTATCTATCTATCTATCTATCTATCTATCTATCTATCTATCTATCTCTTTCTTTCTTCCTTCCTTAATTTTTTTCTTTCTTTCTTTCTCCCCTTCTCTCTTCTCTCTTCTCTTTCACCATCTCTCTCTATATCTATCTATTTTTCTTTCTTTCTTACATTTTCTCCATTTCTCTTTCTCTCTCCTTCTTTGTTTCTTTCTTTATTTTTTCTTTCTTTATTTCTCTCTCTCTCTCTCTCTCTCTCTCTCTCTCTCTCTCTCTCTCTCTCTCTCTCTCTCTCTCTCTCTCTCTCTCTCTCTCTCTCTCCCTATAGTATAAGTATAAGGAAAACACTAAGTTACAGCAGACTGGAGTTTAATACCTCAGAATGAGTCAGTGGAATAACAATGGCTGTCCACAGGGCCATGACTGACCCTGACCACACACGTATTAAAGGTCATCTATTGCAGGTTAGACACAGAGGGCTATGCAGGCTCATTTCAGCACAGCCCAGGAGCTCTGGATGTGTGTAAGATGGTGGTAAAGATGCTGTTGAACACTTTGGGAGAATGTCTTTTCCTAAAAATAAAGGTGCATAAAATGGTCCTTTGGAGTGATGCCATATATGAACCATTTATCTGATAGCCTTTGTAATAGCGAGGAACCTTTATAAAGTAGGAAAAGGTTCCAGGTAATGTAAAGAATCTGTATACATGTAATGTAAATGTAATGGGGCAATGTGGTAGCCGTGACTTTGCGGTAATCTGGTCTTGTGATCAAAAGGTTGCCAGTTCAGTCCCTGGGCAGGTCTTTATTGAAGTGCCCTTGAGCACGGTACCTAACCCTAACTGTGAGTCGCTCTGGATAAGAGCATCTGGTAAATGCCTTAATTGTAATTTAAATGTGTACTCTAAAAACTGCTGGATTGTTTTTTACCCAAATACTGAGCTGAGTCATTATGTTTGGATGCTTCCACAGTGCTGGGAAATTTAGCTGTTAGGTTAGTGTGTTTTGTTCTCTTTTAATTCCACTGTCCTGGGTTGTTTTTGGGTAACCACTAGGTTAGTGAAACTATCCATGTGATGGGTCATAGTGTGTGAGGAAGCTAATTACAGTAGAGGTGGCTAAACTGAGCTTTAAACCTGTACATTCACATTTTTATTATGATCACTGAAATAAATCAAGCAAATATAGTTATGTAGTTAAAGTAAAATCTATAATATTATGCATATTTGTGGGGTTTTTTGACAACAGAAGAATGTTTGCTAAGTTTAATATGTTTCCACTGTGTCACTAATATTAGACGTTTATTAGGTTTAACTGAATTTGCTTTGTTTTTTTCATTGCAGACTGTATGAGCCCAAGAAAATTTTGTCTGGTCAACTTCATTTCATTTATTAATATACATACATCCATTCCTATATTTCAGACATTACAAAAAAGTTGGATGGTAAAGCATTTTTCACTTTGTAGTATTGTAATGTCCTTCTCACAACACTTAAAAGATGTTTGACCAAGGATACCAATCGATGTTACTTGATAATTCCAGGTTTCATTTTTGTCTGATTCTTCATGCAAACATGTCTTAAGGTGTGCAGGAGTACAGAGTTGTCATTATTACATTTCTCATTTCAAATTTCTTAGCAGATTCTCTATTGAGGACAGGTCAGGACTGCAGGCCGGGACTGCACTCCAGTACCCATATCCTCTTCTCCTGCAGCCATGCCTTTGTAATGTGTGCAGAATGTGGTTTTGCATTGTCTTGTTGAAACATGCATGGACATCCCTAGAAAAGATGTAATGTTGAAGGCAACATACAGTATGATGCTCTAAAATCTCAATGTACTTTTCTGAATGAATGCTACCATCACAGAAGTGTAAGTGACCTTTGATAAGGGCGCTGACACAACCCCATACTGTGGCACACCCTGGCTTTTGGACTTGCTGCTGATAACAGTCTGAATGGCCCTTTTCAACTTCCAAAAAATATCTGGAATATTGATTTATCTGACCAATTTCCACATTCCCACTGTGTGATGGTCCATCCCAGATGCATCCCAGCTATTATCAGCTATTGATGAATGATGGTTCTTGATGCAGTGCCCTCGAAGAAATCTGATATAATGGTTTTTCAGTTTAGACTTGTGCCCATGCCATATGCACTGAAATATCTAAAGATTCCTTTAATCATTTAATAACATTATGCACTGTAGATGAGAAATGAGACAAATATGCATTCAAATCTTTTGGAATATTATTATGCAATAATTTTCTCATGAATTTGTTGACGGTTTGGAGCCACCTGTTTGAATTCACATAATTATTTAGTTTTTTCCTCATTACTAGCCCTAAATTGCATTTTTTTGGAATGTGTTGCAAGCCTGAAATACAGGAATTGATCTATATTAACAAGTGAAATGAAGCTAAGGTATTGGGTTCATACTGTCTGCAATTAAATAAAAATCCAATTAAATGTAAGAAACACTGCATTTCTTCATTTTCTATACTGTCTCAGCTTTTTCATATTTTGAGTTTTAGATAACTTTTAAATTGACTGTAACATAAGCTGTGAAATAAATTTGTTGGCACAAGTTATTTAGCTAGCTAACCTGTAAGATACCTGTACCATCTTCTTAACCTGACATAAACCTGTTTACTTATGTGGCATTTTTATTGTAGCCTGTATGAGTGTGTACATTTGTGTAAGGACACTGATTTAAAGAATGGCACAAGATTAATTATTACAACTAGTTATTTTAATGTTTTCAGCCTGGAACCCTTATCTGTAACCCTTAACCCAGCACTAGGGATATCTGGCTTGGTACTGAAATATTGATCCTGATGGTTTTTTTTTTTATCAATCCTAACTTGAACATTTCTTAACTCTCAACTTCTTAGCTGCTCTTTGTTTCTCTGTTTCTGTCAGATGTAGCATATTCTGACATAAAACAGAACTACAACACCTTGGTCATATTTCCATTTTAATAAAAATATTGACTTTTTATTTTAAAGAAATCGTTTTTAAATTCATATATGCTTTTATGTTGGGTTTTGCAAAAAACAGAAACTTTGGAGAATATGTCACATTCAGAGACTGAAAAAAGGTTTTCTGACTAAAATAACAACCATTATACCTTTAGAAAAAAAAAACTATTTTAACAGCATCAATGTTGGGAATTACTTGTTACTGGTTAAAAAATATATTGTCATCAGCCATCCCTACCCTGCACAGTTGTGTTGAAATAAAACATGCTGGATTCATCTATACTGAACCAGCACTGTGTAGCCAATGTGACCCAAATTGGGTTATTTTTAACCTAGCAATTTTTAGAATGTAGCAAACTAAAGACATTTACATACAAATAATAATAATAATAATAATAATAATAATAATAATAATAATAATTATTATTATTATTATTATTATTATTATTATAAAGAATGCACCTTTATTTTTAAGACTGTATATATTTCTTTTAATAAATAGTAAAACATGCTTAATATGGCCAGTATTTTATTGTTATGCTCAGAAAGACATGGTGTGACCAGGACTATTTTAATTTTGATGTCATAGAAATCTTGCTATATTTTGGTGACTGTGAATGCCCTTTGGGGAAAGATAAGCCACAGTGTATTTTAATGAATGTATTTTATTTATATTCTTATTTCAGTATGTATGTCTAGTCATTGTAAATGTTCCACAGTGTAGTAAGAACCAATAGCTGATAGACTCAAGCAATGTTAGATTTTTTGTGATGGCACTGAGGCCTTACTTGCTGTTGATTATATCACTTTGCTTTTTGTTTAGTTGCCTCTAAGATACGATACTTGCAAGAGTATCACAACCGTGTGCTACACAATATTTACCCTGTGCCGTCTGGAACAGACATTGCAAACACACTGAAATACTTTTCTCAAACCCTGCTCAGGTAAGTGTACTACGCTGGGACCAACAGGTGAAGTACAGCACCCCTCAGATGTCTGTTTTGTTTGAGATTACATGTTTAAGTGTAAATAGAATGAGGTTACTTAGTATCCTGTTATTTGTATAGAAATAGTGACAGTTGTGTCGTTTATGTTAAAACTGTTAACAAGTTTAGATCTCTGCTTGGATTTCTGTGCTCCAGAATGACTTTTGTTTTTTAAGCATTTGTTCTGCTTCAGCCTCTGTCTGTGGGTCAACACTGTGGCATACTGTCAGTGCCACTTAAGTGTGACATTTCTGCTAAAGGACTTATAATTTCATTTTTCTTGTACTTTGTACTTTTCACTGAGGTCCACTTATGACATTTGTGTAATTTTATATACCAAAATCATTCATTTTTACATGACCATTTCAAACATCTCTTTATCCTTTAGCTTTAAACAGGCTGCTTGTTAAAGGAATGGTTCACCAAGAAATCTTATTTACCAACGCTGCCAAATGAACAATATTATTTGTGATTGATTGCATTAAGTGAAGTAATTAAACATGATTTTTGAATTTGACATTTGACACTAAATAAATACCTTTTTTTAATTTAAGAGCAGTACGTAATCTCACACATGGACACAATACACTTGAAATATATTTCTGGATATTCAGTAGTCTTATTTCCACAGAACATCAGAGTTTTATGCTGCCAGTAACATAATTTTTATTAATGCATTCTATTTTCTTGAGGAAAACATTTTTGGAAACTCACTAACAGGTGTTTAGATTAGCATTAGACTGAGATGCAGCTCCATCCACTCGTTGCTTTCCTTTTCTGCCACTGAACCTGCACTGCTCCTTTAAGACTGTTATATCTGCTGTTGCTGAATTTATGCTGTATTCGGTGAACTTGATCTATCAAAGCTGATATGAATGGTTTTGAACAAGAGTGAATATGAATGTTAATACAAATAAAGTCCTACATTGCTGATGTTTTGTTGTTCCTTTGCTTAAAGAGAACAATAATAAGCTCATACTGTTTTGAACAGAGCTCTAAATGAAACTTGAGCATTATTTTTACAGTGGACAGTCAAAATAATGAAAATTCACTACATCCACCATTTCAGACAACTAACTCAGAACAATAATTGCTGATCAATAGTCTTATAAATACAGAGATCAGTGTTCTACCAGCCAGTAACATTACTGAGTGAGAAAGCTATGCTTAAGTATATATTGATTGTCTGGCAGTTGGATGATACACAATTAAGATGGCATTCATTATAGCCACAATTTCTTATGCAAATTATTTTCTGATGGTTTTCGTATACTGTTTGCAATGCAAACCATTAGTATAATTTTCACTTGAAATATGGGAGCATATATGTGTCTATACAGTCCCTGTAACTCATTTTCTGTATAACAAACACTAGAAATTTTATTCAGATTAAAAACATTCCAAATATATGAAATTACAATTAATACATTAATCATCAGTGGCACTGACAAAAGTAATTTTTGATTTGAGTGATTTAGATGTGTACCTCATTTTGGATTGCTTGCTTTTTACAATAAATGTAATAAATTCTGCTCATGTGGAAATGTTGTGCACATTTGAATGAGCTAAATTCAGTACATTAGCTTTTTTGGTGTAATTTTCAGAAAGGGAAAGGTAACCAGTTTCAAACTGTGGCTGCTCTTCTCTTTGCCTGTATTTTTTCAGACACCTGTTTTACAGAGTGCCTGGGGTAAAGAGTGAGAGCAGTGGAGCTTGAAAGCAGGACGGCAGGGACACAGCATATGTCAGGTTCATAGAGAGAATATCAGACAGAGGATGGAGCAGCCAAATGGATATTTGATACATGGACACAGTTCTGTAGTGCTATAGAAAGGACAGCTTCAGAGAGTGAAAAGCAAGCAAACTGGACATGTGTTAGGAGTTGTGGGAAGGTTTATATACTGTCAGTGAAGGGCAAGACAGACAAGTGTTTATTTTCTCATTTGATCAGCCAAACATGGACAGCCATCAGATTTTCTGCATGAGTGAGCCTGATGTCAGTCATACATTACAAACATTGGTACAGTAACACTTTACAATAAGGATCACAAATGACTGTGCTAAGCATTACTAAATGGTTGATGGTTTAGGGAACAAGATGTTAGATGATCTGCAATCTTCAGCAGCTGTTTTATTTGTTCCCTTGACTGATATTTAGATATTTAGACCTTCATTAAGTGCTAACACAAGACACTATAAATTAAGGTTTTTAATGGCTAATAAATAAAAGGACAAATTAATAAATGACGTTATTAGATGAAATGACTATTATAGATTAACGCACATGAATTTTACATTAATATAATCAATAATTGATTCATTAGTGCTTATCCATCCATCCACCCATCCGTCCATTATCCCACCCACTTAATCCTTATCAGGGTTGCGGTTAGTCCCCTACACCCTCAATGGGCACAGGGCAGGGCATTACACTATTCAACTAAGGCCAAGACAGAGTACCAATCCATCGCACATCACACAGACAATTTAGAGTACCCAATTCACCTGACCTCCATGTTTTTTGGACTGTGAGGGGAAACCAGAGACCCCGGAGGAAACCCACTCAGACACAGGGAGAACATGGAAACTCTCATTAGAGCTTAGTTCATGTTAATTCACATTAACCTGCATTCATATTTGTAAACTACTTATCATTAATTAATCATTGAGACATTGCATAACCATTTATTAATGCTTAAAACAGTTTTATTAATAGAGACATTGTACCGTAAATTGTACACAAATGATCAAAAGGCACAATTTCTTAATTCTCTAAGAGAAAATACATCCAGAAAACAGACTAAAATATGACATTTTCTGCACATTTTAGTGTTCTAATTTAACTTTTTGGGAAAAATGCACCCCATTGTATGTGGCACAACCTATGCACGTCAGATTTTATGTTTGACTTTTTCCAATATGTTAAATTATGCAAATAAACATCTATTATGTGCTGCAAAATGTCATTCTAAGACTGTAGTAGATTCCTTTCATTATTTATGAAGACCTATATATTGTTTCATGCCATTTAAATGTGTAATATTTTGCTGCACCATTGCTTGTAAGGGTTTGACTAACTTGATGCTGATCATTTCAGCAATATTTCATGATAATATAATGTTTACAGTTGCAAATGTATTCTTTATATAAGTCCTTAAGTCAGTTGCTCACTCATTCATGGAGTCTTGCATTGTAAATTTTTGAATGTGTAGGATCGTATTAACCAGTTGAGGGAGGGATATATGTGTATGTGTGTATGTGTGTTCCAGTTTGTGTCTTTATGTATCAGTGTTTGTGTAAAAAATACACTTCTTATGACTGAAATAATCATTCATCAGCTCAGTTAGGACAGCCATGTAAAATCATGCTCTTTAAGATTCCACTATAGTTTACCTTCCTCTACTTCATTAAAAACGAGCTTGTGAAAATACTAACCAACTCAAGTGTTGATCTTAATGAGCATAATTTTATGCTATTTGTGCATTTATGAACTGTTAATTCATTAAGTAATAGAATTGTTGACATTTAATGCTACCAATGTCATACATAAATGTTTATATACAGTTTGTAGCTATTAACTTGATCAGTGAAACATCATACTGTTTTTATGTAATGTACATCCAAATACCAAGTTTGTTTTTCCTCTTCCAAATGCTCTCAAGCCCATCATAGTCCAATGAAATACTGCTGCCGTTTTTCTTCAGAGAATTAGGGAAAAAATCTCCCAGGAGACAGCAAACACAAATGTCCATCCCCCATTAGTTCACAAGCATAATGCTGCCAGCCATCCCGTTTGAAGCAACCTTATTCCTTTTCCATTACAGTTTCTTCCCCAACCGTAGATTAGTTACATTTATTTTAGAACTGAAATCCATATGCCTGTTGGATCTCATTATTTCTCTTCCCCAATGATACTGAGACAGTATCATAATGTATTTACATACTGACATTATTTTTTATGATGCAATAAACATGTGTTGTGATCAAGGAGCTTTTAGTCTAACCTCACATACATGTTTATTACTGGCTAAAGCATGTTTCAGAAGTGTCATCTCTGTATTGTGCCCAAACCAATTTAAAATTGCTCTCATCTTTGACAGCCCCTGCCATTCTTTCATTTTTTGTTCTTGAACAAAGCATGGTTATTTGGCTTCCAAAACTCTTCCACCTGCATAGCTGCCCCACAATTGATTAAATAATAGGGGGCAGTGTTTATAAGAGCTTTTCCTCTGGAGAAGTACGGGGCTGCCACTGAAAACATGCCATTTTTTTGTATTTTTGCTCCTTGTCACCAGATACGCATGAGATGCAGTGATCATTGCAGTGTACAAGTTTCTGTTTATGATGTTCTGCTTTTGAGAAACAATTAAGGCAACAAAAAAAATTAAAGAAAAATGATATTACTTTCAATAATATTGCTTTCAAAATCAAAGAGTACATATGCTTACTAACACAAGAGAGTGGAGACACTGCATCCTATGTGGGGTTTATCTGGGTTTGGTTCTTTTCTACTTACACTGTCTCTGTAGAACCATTTCAATGTAATGTGCTGTTTCTTTGTGTCTTTGTTGTCTCTTTTTTTCCCCTGTTCCCCTCTCCCCCGGAGCAGCATCCTGTCCCGTACAGGCAGGAAGGAGAGCCAGGAAGCTTCCAATTTGGCCGTGCCCATGACCATGTGTCTTTTTCCTGTGCCATTCCCACTCACCCCATCTCTAAGACCACAAGTCAGTTCCATCAACCCTACAGTTACTCGCTCCCTCCTTTACAGCGTTCTGCGGGACGCCCCGGCCGACCGGGGGGGGGCCACCCAGCAGAGTCGGGACGCTCAGCTCTCAGAGTACCCCTCTCTGGACTATCAGGGCCTTTATGCCACCCTCGTCACCTTGCTTGACCTGGTGCCCCTGCTGCAGCACGGTCAGCACGGTGAGTGATGATGTCATCTAGAATCTGGGTCCCTAACACCCCTAACACCTGTTTGCTCGGTCTCACAACAACAAGCAAAAAAAAAAGTTCAGTGTGTTGTAATTCTGGAAATTACTCTAAATACGTTTGGTAGAGATGCACTAATGTGAGATTTTTTTGGCCAATACAATATTTTTCATGCAAAAAAAAAAATTACATTTTGTGAAAAAGTACATTTGTGTTCATAATATAATTCCAAAATTGTCATATATTTTATATTCATTACACATAAATTGATGTATTTCAAGCCTTTTTGTTTTAATGTTGTTAATATTTGATAGTAATTTACTAAAACTTGAAATGAAAAATTCTAATAATTTGAGATTCTGGATTTCAAATTTAAAATGTGTCTTTAAATGCAATGAATATAAAATATGACATTTTACAGTTTTGAATTTATTATTAAATTCAAAATGAAAAACAATGAGCTTTGTCATAATATAATTTTTTTTTTAAGTCAGTGCTGATGTAAAATTTCCGACACAGAAATTATGTCTAAACCTACTTGGATTGGCTTTAGAGATTTTTTTTATGTCTAGAGGATTATGACTGCAATAAAATTTAATCACAGTAACCCAGCATCACTTACATTCTTATCTTGTATGCAATACTAGAGAGACATCAATTGCCAGAAACAAATTGCTTGTGTGTATCAACAAACGTGGCCAATTAATCTGATTCTGATTCTGACCTTCCCGAGTACATTACATGTGAATCTGTCAAATGTAATCATCAAGACCTGCTGCACACTTACATCTACTACTAGAAATGATCGGACTGAAGCTCTAATGCTACTACATTTACTGCATGTTACATTTAACTAAGGATGTAAATCTCTACCAGTATCAGTAGTTTGATCAGAGGAGGATGGATCCCCTTTGTGAGTCTGGTTCCTCCCAAGGTTTCTTCCTCCAGCCTTGAGGGAGTTTTTCCTTGCCACTGTTGCCTCGGCTTGCTCACATTGGGCTTAGAATCAAAATGTCTGATACTGATTATGTAAAGCTGCTTTGTGACAATGTCCATTGTAAAAAGCGCTATATAAATAAATTTTGATTTTGATTGATTGATCAAAAAAAAAAAATTTACCTTCAATACTGATGTGATTCCATTGATTCTGTATCTCTAATGTCTGCTGTGTAACTGCTCATGTTGCTTAGTTTGCAATAAAAAGGTATCAGTGATTTATTGGTAATGAATCATTAATGATCAACTGTACACATTCCTTCTGGAAAGTTAGCCATTTCAGAAGCCTGTGCAGTGCTTTTGACCCTGCGCAGTGTCTTTGAGTGTATTGGTCCTCTGTGTGAAAGCTGTTTTTCATTCATTAATATTTCATCAAATGAAAAAAAAATCACTAAAACTTTAAAGGCCAGAATTTCCACTCTGTGTACTCTGCTGAAGACAAACTTAAAACCTAACTAGGATGGCTTTTACTGACTGAGCAGTGATCTAAACATGGTGTTCTTAAAATATCTAGTGCTATTCAGCTATATTCTAGATTTCTGAGTTGTTTGTATTCAAGACACCCAGGTTATCTGGGCCACATATGTTTGCCAGTGTAATTGATAATTGATAATATTAATAATTTTGGACACCTTTTAATATGTACTTGCTTATCAATGTCTAGAGGTTTATAAATTATATTGTTTCTGTCCTGTGAATCTAAATCCATGGATGAGGTAAGAGGTTGTTACATTAGTATCTTTTTTGTCTCTTTGCTTTTGTTCTCTTCCTCTATCAGATCTGGGACAGGCCATATTTTACACGACAACTTGCCTGCTACCTTTTCTCAGCGATGATATTCTCAGCACTTTGCCATATACTATGATCTCCACTTTAGCCACCTTCCCTCCCTTCCTGCACAAAGACATTATAGAATACCTGAGCACATCCTTCCTCCCCATGGCTATATGTGAGTATGCTAGCATTATTTACAAAAATGGTATCACCTTGATTCTACAACAAATTGATAGAAAATGTATAAAAACTCATTTGACTTAATGAATGCTCATTATTTCCTTTGGGCACTAAAATATTGTTTATTTAATTCAAGTATTTGTATAGATTATGAATTTAAATTTAATTCAGGTGACACCAGTATACATATTTGAATGAAGTAAATCTAGAGCACAGAGTGGCATGTACAGTATGATAGTACAGTTGAAATTAACATATTCATGTATTTCCAAAAATTAGAATATTGTAAAAAGTTTGCGTTAAAAATTTAGTTACAAATTTTTTATATATTTTATGTTCATTACATGTAAAGTGACATATTTCAAGCTTTCTTTGCTTTAATGTTAATACTGTTTGAGGAGTAATGCACTCAGAATCTAAATTAAATATTCTAATAATTTGATATTCTGATTTTTATGAGCTATAATCCAAATTGAGTAAAAAAGAGTTGAAATGTTACTTATTGTTTAGTGAATAAAAAACATGAGTTTACATTCTTAAATTAAATTATGAACAATAAACATTCCCATGATATGACTTCAACTCATAGAGATCTTGATAATGAGCAGGTTAAATTAGGTGTGTTAAAAGATGTCAGTGCAGTGCTCTGAACCTCAGAGCTGGAGTCTGACGTCGCTGGTCTAGAGCATATGGATTTTGTACTTCATCTCTATAAAATGGAACATCTGGGGGGAATTGCAAAGATCAGAGATTATCTTCAGTAGCTTAGAGAACATGTTGTCTTATTGGAAAAGGAGAAGTGCCAAGCAGAATGCAACTCTCTGACTCAAAGGTCTCCATGATCATGATGTTCTCAGTTGTAAACATTACAAAAGTCTTGTTGTCTGAAATCACTTAATTTCAAATTACAGCAAGAACAAGCTGTAAGACAACATGCATATTCACAAATAAGCAATTCTGCTATTTATGATATGCAAAGATGAATATATACAATCAAGTATTCACCCAGTATAACAGACAGCATTTAAAATGATAGAAATTGAGATACAGATACAGATACAGTACATGTTTTTTCATCCAACAGAGATGATACTTATAATGAATGTATAATGTATTAGAAATATGTATATTTTTTATTGTGTACTTTCATGCACACATTGATTTTTGAACATACTAGTGCCTTCTGTTTCTTTTTCTTTCTTTCTGATTTAAGTGGGCTCAACTCGAAGAGAAGGAGGGGTCCCAGCATATGTGAATCTGTCTGCTTCCTCTATGCTGATGATTGCTATGCAGTACACCTCTAACCCAGGTAATGTTTAGAAATAAAAAAAAAAAATTTCAATAATAATTATGTTATGCTTCTTTTGAAAGTGTCCCGTTTTCTAGATAGATGAACATCACTACTCCAATGTCAATGAAAATTGACAAAAAGTAAACATACTCCATGTCCTTGTTTTTAGTGTACCACTGTCAGCTTTTGGAGTGCCTGATGAAATACAAGCAAGAAGTGTGGAAGGTAAGGAATTTGGATCTTGTTGTTTTTTGATAGTATTTTGCTGCAGGGAACTGTTTTAATGACTCTCTGATTTTCGTTTTATAGGACCTTCTTTATGTGATTTCATATGGACCGTCCCAAGTAAAGCCACCTGCTGTTCAAATGCTCTTTCATTATTGGCCAAACCTCAAGCCCCCAGGTGCAATTAGCGAGTACAGAGGATTGCAGTACACAGGTGAGTCAGTATTGGCCTAGTGACTTCTCTTTATATATATACACAGTTTAAAGCATCCTTATCATGTAAAACTGATTATTTAAATAACAGAGTTTAATGTACAGATTAAATGTACACGGAAATGAATCTGCAACAAAAACCTGTTTGGAGTTCATGTATTTGTGATGCAACAAAAGTCAGCACACATCTGCCTCTTCAGAGTAGTTTAACTCCACCCATTTACATTGAAGTTATAAGAGAGTTTCAGCTTTGACTTTGAATGAGGCACAACACAGGGCAGCCATCCAGACAAAAATACTATTCTTATATTATTAATCTAATAACTATCTTTGTTTCTCTTTCATTTTCACTTCATTTGATTTGTCTTTTGTGTTCACTTCCACAGCTTGGAATCCCATCCACTGCCAACACATTGAATGTCAGAATTCTATTAATAAACCTGCAGTAAAGGTAAAGTATAAACCTTTATACTGCATCATGTTAATGTGATTTGACTGTATCTTTTTATGCAGGTCCTTAATCTAACCTTTTTTGAAGTGAGCGTTACATTTTCAACTATGATAAGTCCTGCGACACACACATGCTTTCTCTCTCCCTCATACACACCCTGATAATGTCTGTGGCCATTTGTGCTGCTCTGTCAGTATTGGCTCAGCTTGCACTCAGGGCTGAGAAGCAGAACAGGAGCAGACAGGTGCCGCATTTCAATTACTACAGGCCTGGTAGGGGACACTGCTTTATGGGTTGGAGGTGGGGGAACTTAATGGGAAGAGATGACCCTATGCTGCCGGAGGATGGTGTGGATGCATGTGTGGAAGAGAATTGTAAATTACTGCACATTGTATTAAGAGCTATAGCCCAAGCATTGACTTTTAACGTATCATTGAACAGCTAGTATTTTATACAATATCATACATTGTCATAAAATGTCATAGAAGACGTTTTTAAAAAGCTTAACTTTAATGCATGTTGATGTGACAATATTAAAGTCCAAGGAATTTTGATGTATACTGATTTGTCATATATCAGTGCATGGATAAAAAAATTTATATTGTGGAAAAGGTTCAGTGGTATTTGTAAAATTACATATTTCATCCTTTTTATTTTAATGAGAGTCTGTTTTTTATAAACTATAAGCCAAAGTGATAAACATAAAAAAAAGGTTGAAATGTCATTTTATGTCTAAGAAATATAAAATACACTTTATCTTTTTGAATAAAATCATGAACAACAATGAACATTTTCATTGTGTCACTGTAAAGTGCAGCAGACATTTTTAAATATTAATAATATTTAGATATTATATAATAATAATAATAATAATAATAATAATAATAATAATAATAATAATAATAATAATAATAATAATAAAGAGAGAGAGAGAGAATAATAATAATAATAATAATAATAACAGCAGCAGCTGCTACAACTACAACAACAATAACCAAAAACAACAACAACAACAATAATAATAATAATAATAATAATAATAATAATAATAATAATAATAATAATAATGGAGAAAATGAGCAAGCTGTTGATATGTCACAGCAGCTGAAGTGTATTTAGCTGATGACTCTTCCCTCTGGTTAATATTGTATAATTTGCCTGACAGTTATTGTGATAATGTAGCTCTGGTATCCTGCAACATGCCTTTTGTCTTGTCTCAGATGTGCATTGACCCTACCCTCTCAGTTGCCCTGGGAGACAAGCCCCCTCCTCTCTATATCTGTGAAGAATGTAGTCAAAGGATTGCTGGGTAGGTTTTACTTCATCACCAAAGCTTGCTAGGTACACTACATGTCTGACATGTCTGTTCATCATGTTCATATCCCATCATTCCAAGTCATCTATAATGTTACTGTGATTGAGAAAATAGCTGTGGGTTTCTTTCTAGTGTTTAATCTCATACTGTTTGATCTGTATATGACAGTAGCACTGATGAAAGAGATGTCTGTAAGACTGAGTGTGAGGGGCAGCAGAGGGTTGGTAAGGCTTCTGCCAGTTTGTATTTGTCAATACTGGCCTTTAGGGGACTACGTGAGGGATAAATGTGGTCTGTTTGATGTTGTCTGTATTGTTGCTGTTGGAAGAATAGAGGCTTTAGGTATTAAAATGTTCTTAACTGTAGTATATGTAAAGGTAACAATTATATTTTGGCAATTTCTGAGGTCAACAGTAGGACATTATAGTATAAGTAAATGTCATTATGATGATTTGATGCATGAAAGGAATTGTATTTTGAGAATACATGATTAAAATGAGTCAAGAGGTTGTTCATGGATAGCATATGTTCAACCAACACAATTCCAGCCAAAAAGCAAACATAAAGATTTCAAATGTGTTGCTACACCATATTTTATTTTTGTGCAATCTCTTGACATGTTGGAATCATGGAACTTGTTTTTACTGTATTAGAGCAAATTTATTCAAGTTTCTATTTGTTAATGTTGTCTTATGTTCTGCGTCTGCAGAGACCATGCTGAATGGCTTGTTGATGTGCTCTTACCTCAAGGTCAGTGTATCTAGTCAATACATGGCAAATACACATGCATAGACATACTCAGAAGGGACACCCATCCCAACACTCACCACTTACCCTCACTCATGCAAACCACACAGAGGGAACCATATATGAAGGTCTGGTTAGGTCTGGTTATGAATAATTGTTGGTTTGCAAGTGGCATGATGGACAGTAAAGCTATATTTATTTATGAACCTCCTGCCAAGTTCTCTATATGAATTATTTAAACATAAAGCTTTCTGTAGACACTAGCATCACATTTTATGGGGCAACATTATTTGAGTGATTTTGTGTTAATGACTTGCTTAAGTGTTGCTATTTATTGATTATGATTTTTAAATTAAAAACGTATGTTTTATTAATACAGCGGAAATCTCGGCTATATGTCAAAAGAAGGTAAGATCTTTGTTATGTGTATTTGATATTTAGCAGGGTTTGAATTGAGGCACATGGGGGCTGGAAGCTGGGGGCTTTCTGGCCATCTAATAAGTGCAAATGGGCCCCCCATAAATGATAAAAACTTTTCTTTGTTAAAAATATAACATATATGCACAACATCCAATATGTACATTTGTATATTATCCAATATTCTTATGTCGCCACCAAACCTGCATGACTAAGACTTACTTGGCAATGTGTCTTCTAGTAAGATTTAGAATAATTATTTCTGTTCACACAGACTATGCACATTAAATGCTTGTGATATACATAATTACTGATCACTCAATATTTGACACTGCACCAAGGCCCCCCATAACATCTGTCGCAATTTGAACCCTGATGTCAGATGTTTTTCAGTGTATATTGATCATCGTATATTCATGCATGTGGAGCTGGTCTGTTTCATAGCTTATATTTATATTTATATGCTTTTACACTGTATTATGGACTTATTCATATTGTTTATTGAGTCATATTACAAATAAAGCATCCTGTATTTGCACTGGCAGTCATTGTACCTGTGACTTTGTGCTTAGCATGGTAGCTGCCATCTTGATCTGTATCTCATCAGAAACTGACAATCCTTGTTTAGATCTTGTGAAGCCTATTGTGGGACATTACCACACAGGCTTGTAGGAACATGTTGAATCATAATACAATTGAACAAGTACACACTTAAATCTCAAGTGTTGAATAGACTTAAAACAACCTCAGTGCTGATATAACGCTGGTAATTTTACTGTGCATGTACTGTATCAATCCACATCTATGCAAAAATCATCTTTCCACATGTCTTTGTTAGGGTGTGTTACTTACACATTAAGGGACAAGATTGACCAATCAAAGTAAAATTAAAGTGTTAATGTCCTCTATAAGTGAACACCTTAAAGAAAGAGACATATATACATGTTCTTCTGCATAAAAGAAAAGGGTTTGTTTGTCCTGAGCATGACTAAAAGTCCCTCCATTTCCACAGTGAATCAGTGAGCAGTGGGCATTAATCTCAGGTCTCAGGTACTCTGCCTGGTTGAACAGCCACATAATGTTCTCACATGAGACAGCTGTCCTAAAGCTTTGGCCCTTTTTAATCCACAATCTCTTAAATAGGCTTTGTCATTATGCACAATGCTCTTTTGACATTCACATGGACTCATGCCAGTTTTCTCCTCTATAGTGTGTGGTTTTGGATGACTCTTGCACACAAACTTTTGATCAGGAGAAATTGCTTATGATATCAAGACGTCAGATGTTAAGTTATAAAAATCTACTGTTCATTGTATTTATTCTTATGTAATGTTCCTTATGTCTGTAAAGTAACCTGGACCTCTATATCAGGCTGGTCTGGATTTCTTTCCATGCTTGAAGAGGATTTATAGCATCACATCAGCGTTACACCTCATATAATTTACAAAACACCTGCTGATTT
>BRDA01087040.1:0-20982 GCA_036984385.1 Crenuchus spilurus
TGTGTGTGTGTGTGTGTGTGTGTGTATCTTGCAGAAACATTGTCACAAAAGAAAAATTGTTTTTATTACTACATTATTTTATTACTAGCTTAATCTAAGCAGCAAAGAAGAAGAAGCAGAAGAAGAAGAAAAGTCTTTCGATTTTGGAGCTGTACAGATACACCTGAAAATGGTGCGCGATTTTTAAAGATAGCATCTACCGAAGGCAATTTTAGTCCGCTTTATAATGTTTCTCTGACAGTGTAAGACCTTCTATTATATAGGTGCAACATTCAAGCCACACCCAACCCGCAACAGAATACCCCCCCATACACTCCAACCCCAAACATCCCCCCAACCCCACAATTCCACCCCCCCCAAACCCGGCCAGGGGTGTCCCTTATTTCAAAATCTGAAAGGTGGCAACCCTAATTTCAAAACGACTTAGCATCTCAAAGTAACAACTCAACATCTCCAAATATCTTGGTATTTCAAAAGGACTGAGCATCTCAAAATGACTTACAGTAGCATCTTAAAATAGATTTAGTTTCTCAAAATAATGAACTTGTAGTGAATGCATTTTTAGGTAAATAATAGTTAAGTACCTCTCAATAAAAACACCTTGCTTAATTTATCTTAATTTGATATATATCTGATAAAACAGTTAAACAAGCCAAGACAAACATGGACCTGAAATAGCTTTTTTATTTCTTTTTATGTAACAAATGTCAAATTCATCAGGAAAACTGATTTTCTTTAAAATGCATCAATCTGAAGGCAAATGTGGCATATTAAGTACACTTAATAAAGAGGTAGGTCCCATGAAAGTAGGCAATTCCAACAAGTCATGTACAATCAGTAACGTATATATATATATATATATGCACACCAAATTTAACCTAAATATGCATCCAGTATAAAATTAAAAGTTTTATCAGTGGTATATGCCTTTAGAAAAGGAAAAAAAAACAGCTATACATATGGCAGTACTGTAGCTTACACCGATTACTGAGCTTACTGAGACTTTTTTGTGAGCAGGAATAAGTTGTCATGTAATGCTACATACCACTGCATATTTTAATATGGTATTAAATCATGCTTAAAAAGTCTATGCTTTAAGACAAGGATATGTGTCAAGCATAAATTTTAACATCTCTCCTAAGTGTCTATATTTAGCTGTGATTTGCAAAATATCAGCTAACTTCCCTAAAGTCTAAAAGGTAAGGCTTAATTATTTAGAACAATGTGGCTTCAGAAAATCACAAGCAATTCATTACATCTGTGTAAGTTACAGCCCAATGTAGTTTCTTCCAGCATTTAACTATAGGCACTGTTTGTAAAGTAACAGTCGTTCCGTAGTGTGCTGTGGCAGTCTACTCCTTCGAGCCCGAACTATACAAGCTGCTAGAGGAAAGAGACGTTTAAATCCTCCTGAACAGGCTGGGACAGCCAAAAGTCTGCGGCAAATGCTTTGCAGCTGTGGAAACCTTGTGGCATCTCTCCAAAATGCCTGAATGGAAGCATCTCCATCCAATAAAGGTTCTGATATATAGAGGTCCAGTTCTGAGACCTTCAGTACCTTTGCAGTAGGCTGCATGAAACTGAAGATCTTCTTTGACTTGATGTTTCCCAAGCTGGCAGCTTCAGCAGCAACCTCATCATCATTATCTAGTTTTGCACTTCCCTGCTCAACTGGAATCCACACATCAGTCTCACTCATTGCAGATTCTATAACTGAACAAGCCCAGTATTTTGTAGGTGGAGCAAGTGTGGTTCCTTTAGTATGCTGTGTGCCATCATCAAAGGGCTGCAGCTTAATACGTGGATCCAGAACTGTGGCTAGGATGAAATCTCTTTGCATAATAAGAGGCTGGAAATAATCATGCAGACTTGAACGAAGAGCTTTGCAAAAGTTTTTGTAAGCTGTGGGCTTGGCCTCAAGGGTTTTATCAAGACCAACAAGAGATGGAATGACCAGGGAGAATGTGACATCATCTGCTTGGAGAACTTGGATAGCCTCCTCAAAAGGTTCCAATAAGCCAATGATGTCTACAACTTGCTCACGCTTGACATGGATTACTGGTGGAGAATTGGTAGAGTCATCTGCTTCTTTACGAGCTTGAGCTAGCAAGGCCATCACAGACCCCCAAGCAAACTCTTGCACCATTTTACGAATGGTAGAAAAAGTAGAGTTCCAACTGTAGCAGCTGTGACTGTGAGGACTTGCAAGAGAGACTTTGCATTCCTTCATAAGAACCTCATTCCAATAGGAATTGCGGCGAAAAAAGGCCACTATATCTTGAGCCTGAGAGAATGTATACTCTGCAGACCTAGAGATCTTCAGCGCATCCTTGATCACCAAGTGCAGTAGACTGGTAATGCAATCCACATGTGTGCCTAACAGGATTTCTGAGAAATCCTCTACTGTGACTTGATCATCAAGGAAGTCTAATAATTCATCTTCATCTGGATCATTCTTCTGTGTAGAATGCATTATTTTGTAGTCACAGAAAAGGTCATGTGTAGCAATGGTGCCCTTGGCCTCATGGGCAATAATATAACCAATGTTGTGGTGAAACAGGCCATAACTTAGAAGAACAGCCTCAAGCTCTCTTGTAACAATGACATTCAAATTTTTCCCACTTAAATGGCGAAAAGCAACTGTAGGCCTATGAACATTCCAATCATCATCAAGGAAATGCAGCTGAACAACAAGAATAGGGTCAGCATACTCACTGGCCCAAATATCTGCAATGACATGAACAGTGCTGTTCCCCCCACTAACAGCAACACTGTCTCTCAGTTTTTTAATGAAGTGTGGCTTAACAGTCTTCTCAACCTCATCATAAAGTCTCAGCCCCACAGTACGTTGGGAGATTTTAGGGTATTGGGGGCCAATTGCAGCCATGAAGTTCCTGAAACCAGATCCTTCAACAATGTTAAGAGGCAACATGTCTTCAGAGGTCATTTGAAGCACTGCGTCTGTGAGAGTTTTCTGTCTAGACTGCACTGTGCTAAAGACACTGGAGGTTGTACTTGTGGGAGAACTGCTGCTGGCATCATTTTTCAAGTCAAGACAAAGAGTGACAGCTTCTTCTGACACTGATGCCTGCTTGCTCATTTTGAGCTGTCGTCTTCTCTTGGCAGCTCCAGCATCTTTCAAGTTCTTTAGCTGCAAAAATAAGAGGACATTTTCTATTTAGCATTAGCAATTTAGAATGAAATGCATCTCCATTAACAAAGACACTGTAATCTGTGCACACTTCCATTTTTTTTATTATGCTCAAACATATCAGATGTCTTGTAGCCATTTTTTATCTAATGTCCCAGAAATTACAGCAATGCAGAATATAACATTTCTGTTTTATCATACTGTACCTATCTGATTAGCTCAATCTCCCATTGATGTGTGGGTCATAAAGATGATCAAGGTGCAACTGCTTCCTTCATAAGCTTTCTGCTTGGTTCATTCCTTCTCTCCTCAATTTTCTTTATTGCCTCTCTTCTCTTTTGCCTGATCCAGCATCTATTCACTTAGCCACCTCTGCTCTTCTTGCATTTCCTCCACTGACTTCTCATGTTTATCACACTGACTAGTAAAGAAGGACCCTAAAAGGCTTAAAAAGTAGTCATTGTATAATAACAATGGTTAAGTGCAAACTTCTTTCAACATTAGCAGACTAATAATCATGCCTTCTGCAATCTGTTCATTGTAATCTCAATCTTGAGCCAAGCAACTCTAGACCAGTGCTGGAGAGTTCCCCCTGCTGACAGAGAAACTGTGTGTTGTTGATTGCACTTTGCTAATTGCTATAAAACACTGAGGAAAGTCACTACATTAACTAAATGTCAAACACACTATTTGTAAAGTTAAAAACTGCACACTTAAGCTGGAACTTATTCTGTAGTAAACTGATATGCATTTATTACCTCTGGTACTAATAACACAGACAATATCACTGGCTTAATTATGTCACAATGTCACTCAAATAAAATAAAATCATGTACATTCAACTGTAATGCTCTAAAACTTAGTTTGCTAGCTTTCACATACACAGGATGCATGTCACCAATACAATTTAAATACATTTCAAAGATAGGCCTTAAATCTGACCTGCTCAGGAGTGTCCACAACTGGATTTGATTCCAAAACAACGTCACAACAGAATTCTTCCAAATTTGTCTTGGGAGTATCTTGTGTATCGCGTCTTATCTACAACAATATATATGATATATATTAGACTATTGCTATTGTTAAGACTTACAAGTATGTAATTAAACTGTAATAAACTGACCAGCATTTACAGTATATTTAATTTACTTGATCACTAAGCTCAAGTCTTTTCTTCTGTTTTGTTGTCAAGAACTGTCAAATGTATATGACGTTCTTTTTCTTTCTGCAAAATTGACTGTGGCAAATTCACAAGAATATCAAATCTATCATAATTATGCTCAAAAAATAATTTATGGCAGTCCTCGCTCATTTTAAACTAAATTACATTCAAAGGGATGCCTTACACGCTTAGGAATGACTGTTACAGCATCTGATGCCAAACCATCACAAAAGGCATTCACCTGAAAACACAGTGCAAATGATAATAGAACATGAGACAAAAAGAGACATAAAGAAACAAAAGATATTATTATAGATAATATAATCATGCCCAAGAACAAATCAAAATGATGGCAAACCTTGCTTTGCTCTATACGAGGAGAAGCTTTGGCCCCTTGCATAGACTCCTCTACAGAAAGCAATGCATCATCTTCCATCACCAAGTCACCGGAGTCTAGTTTGCGTTTTAGGGTTGAATACCAGTGGTTCTTGATTGAATTATCTGTCCTGTGACAAAATGAACGTGAATCGGTATAAATAATTGGATGCAGCCATGTTCACAAAATACCAATTACAAACACAAATCAAAATCCACCTTGTTAAAAACAATGCACATAACAACTCTGGTTGCTTGTCCTGCTCTAAACTACCACGAACATAATAATAATAATGAACTTTCAAATTACAACTAAAAACTAATAGCAGTAACATAGATCTACAATTGGATAAAGATAATCACACAACCAAACATGCAGAAAAAATTAAAACAAACCTTCCAGGCAGCAGTTTAGCAATCTTAGCCCACCGAGTTCCTAGCCTGTTGTGGGCTCTACAAATGATGAGGTCTTCTTCTACAGTCCATGAGGTTTTATTTACTGAAGGGTCCAAATGATTATGCCATCGCTCTCTGCATTGTTTCCCTCTGCGACCTTTGAGGTACTTGGCAATCTTGGACCACTTCTTGTCTCCAATCTTTTCCACCAATTCAATGAGCTTTGTAAAAGAAGCATAAACAAAATGTAAATAACAATGACACCAATCAAATGTGCATGGACAAATGAATTTGCACCCAATGTTGTCAATGGACAGCGATATAAAGCTGGCTTATATTATTTCCTGCAGCAACTCAAAGGTAATTTTTAAATTAAGCATCGCCCATGTTTTATTCTCTAAAAAATCAAAAGCATCACCTTATTGTCTTCTTCTTTTGTCCATGTTCCCTTTATCAGGTTTGGATCCAGAACAGCAGTGAAACGATATTTACACTCCTGTTCACTGCGACCCTAAGGAAACATTATCAATTTGATTGCTCTACAAACTACAACTTTCAATAAAAACAACAGAGTAACATAATATAATGGACATAAAGCTTTTAACTTACAGGTAAAAAGGATGCAACAGAATCCCACTTATTAGTGCCAAAGTTCTGCACTAGTGACATTAGATTTTCATCCTACAAGTAGGAAAAGAAAACAAAGGAAAAAACATTCCAACTGTAATTACTGCAGACTCCAACTTAAAAAAATAAATAAATGAGGGTAATTACTGGCTAGTAAATCCACAAAAAACATTTGTTTAGACAATGACTAAAAAAAAGAAACTAATATAATTGGGAACATGAAGTAGCATTTTACCATCCAGGGAAACTCATCCCTAATGTGACTAACAGCACTAATATAACTCACTTCTTTTTGTGTCCATTTAGGTTTGGCCTTCTCATTTGCCCTTTGTTCTGCAAGGGCTCCTGATTTAACTTCTCCAGATTCATCCATCAGGCTAAAACAAATTAAATAATAGGATTATTATGGAATAATACAGAATAATAAAATAACAAGCAGTGACTTTTACCATGAAACATCCATGAAAGAAAGTTATCTGCCTACATGTTTATGACGACAACAGCAACAAGATGTAATATACACTGCCTGCTACTTTAACATTATTATATACTAGTTGTCATTTACTAAATTGAATTGTTTTTCATCATTTACTTCAAAGGCGTAACTAGTCATATTTTAAATTAATTAAACACACAGTGATAATTCAAGTCTTTTTTTGTTTTCCTGTTGATTGGTATGTCTTATAGCTTATGAAAATCAGAAATCCAGAACCTCAAAATAGTTCAATATTTCATTTGGAGCTAAGAGTGAATTACTACTAACAGTATCAACATTTTAAAAAGGACTATAAGCATGTCACTTTACATGTAATAAACATAGAAAAAATGTCAGTTTATCTTTTTTAATTAAACTGTGAACTCGAACTTTTACATTATAATCTACATTTTGAAGATCCACTAGTATAAGTCAGCTACTGCTAACAATTAACATAGTTGTCTAGCTAATAACACTGGTAGCTTTACCTGACACACACATATGGGTGGCATTAGAGAGACTCTTAATAATATAGAAATTATAATAAAACTTATTAAAAACTCTTGAGGAATATTTACAACTAAATGTTCAGGTACAACAGTCATTAAGAATTATTTGTAAATATTCCTGAGAGTTGTATTATATTTACTACTGTTAATAGTCTCTCTGTTTCTATTGCTGTGTGTTTTGCTGTCCCTCTACTGCTGTGACAACTTGGAACTAATAAAGGATCCTTGTCTTATATTGTTGACTAAAACAGTGTTAGAACAGGTATCATTTATTTAAAAGTGGAATGTTTCATATATTTGTAAACTAATTACGGCTAAATAAACTGCACAAAAACAGTTAACGTTTGAGTTAACGTGCTAAATTAAGTTTTCCTTGTAAAATGCAGCTAAATGTCTACATGTCAGTTAAGCTAAGCTAAATGTCAGTTAACGTAGCGTTCAGTTTGTTTTAACGGTCCGAACAAAAACAAATTCGTATCGCAAACGAAATTCAATAATAAAATATTTTATCCACTATGTTTTACATTTTATTAGCCAAGCAACTAACATACTGTAGCAGAAAAACTAGACAGCACAACTATGTTTACATAACTAGTTCATCACGCAGCATACGTACATATAACGTCATGGTTTAGTGCTTCAGATGTTCTCATGTTACTCTTTATTAAAGTTTTGAAAATAACTGAAGTAACTGGTTACACAAACTAAACTGTACGAAACGGGAGCTTCGGTTGAGCTACTTTAGCTTCTCGCTAAGAGAAAAACTAGACGTTAAAACTTTTAACAAACCTAAAAAAATTAGTTTTAATCATTAAAACGCTTATTTTCTCGCTCACAGTAACTCAACGGATATTATCGTTTACCCTCGAAACGTTTTCCTCATTTTCTGACTAGTAATGTCTAACCAGTGGACAGTTTTAGACAGTTGAGTCAATCTGTCCGTTAGCCCGACTGCTTGGTGAGCCAGCGGGGCTGTTCGACCAGATGTTCAAATACAACCGCATACAAAGTCACTTTATTACTAAATAATGTCGGCCAGCACACATCGGGCTTCATAATATACATAATACAATCTCCTAATGTGTCTCAAAACGTTCGTTTTTAAACAGAGCATTCAGCTTTACTGGAGTCAGTTAAGTGAACTGAGCTAAGCTAAGCTAAGCTATGCTAAGCTACATACCTAAATAAACGGGAGTTACGCGCATTAGCCGAGCTAACGGTATCTCTAGACAACCCGAGGGCTGCCTGATTTTATTTTAAAGACGCTACTATTTTTATTTTTATAGCATATTATCCTATTCATTTCAGATTTGTTGTTTCTTTGCATGTACAGTTTCGTTTCTAACCACGTATTTACCTGTTTTGTGCGTTTGTTTTTTGTTTGTTTACCTGGTCTCTGGCACCGCAGGCGCTTCCTCTGGAGTTTCCAACTGCAGTTTTTCCAACGGACTTCAAAACATATCGATCGGAGCAAGCTCTCGCATATTCAGATACAGTGTAGATATTCTCCAGATGTATCTGAAGGCGTCTGCGTTTGTTTGTTTACAGGACTGTTTATCTCAGCTCCGCTCTGCCCTCTAATAAACTCTTCGCCGCTTCTGTTGTCGCGCGCCCAACTTTCAACTGCAAATCGCGTTTTACCGCTCAGACCTGAGCGGCGTTTTGGCACGTCAAAACTGCGCTCAACATGCGCAATGACATCGACTCTAGCGTACATTAGGCCTACATTATGCGCAGGTGTACACCAATAGAATAGAATAGAATGCATTTATTGTCACTATACACTTGTAAAATGAGATTAAAGCCACTTCTTAAACAGTGCAAACATGTATGTAATATATAACATAAATGGGGGAAAATGGTCTATAGATCTGATGCCAATATTTTAAGTGGAATTGGAAACATACATTTTCAATCACTCAGACAAGATGGGTCATAATAAAATGTTAATTAGTGCAAAAAAATAGTTAATTAGTGCAAAATGAAAAAAAAATAGGCCATCCTCTGGAATTTTTTAAAATTATTATTCTTTGTTTTTAACATTGTACATCTAATGAACAGGTAACATCACTTAACTTTTAAGTTACCTAATTTTTGCCTTCACAAAATGCCATAATACATCTAATCTTAATAATTTAGGTACAGTTCCACATTGGAAAATTAGAATATGGAAAAAGTTAATGTTCCCATAATTTAATTTAAAAAATGTTATATTTTATTTTCATTACATGTACAGTCACATTTCTAACTTTTTGTTGTTGTTGTTTTACGGTTGATCATGAAAATCAGAAATCCAGAATCTACCTTTACTATTTAATTTAGTTACTATTTAAACAGCATCAGCATTAAAACAAAAAAGTTAAATATGTAAAATATGACTTTTTAATAAAACAATATTACTTTTTAATTAAACTATGAACACAAATGAACTTTTTCCAGTATATTCTAATATGTAGAAATGCACTAGTATATGTTCAGTTGAGCTCATAAAATGGACTCTGAGTGTAGAAACAAGGAGGTGGTTTGAATGTTATAATTCACGAACAGTTTTTTTCCCCTGAAAGCCACAACCACTATGAACTCACACATTGATTTCACAATTTAACCTCTCAACCTTTCAGAATATACAGTGTATTACTGACAACACTGTTAAATTCCATTACTGTGCAATATCTGTATACTGCAAAATACCATTACTCTCACTGTCCAACATCCACTACTGTGCAATGTTAATAATGTGCAATAACAATTATATATATAACAGCATATATATATAATAAACAGCAGAAGCCTTACAGAGGTTTTGCATGGACTTTAAAGGGACTAAGACAAAAACTGGATTTTTTTTTTTTTGCTTATAACTCCAAGGGGTTTATGTATAGTTCCATACAGTACTTATTCCCATAGTAAACTAGAGGGGAAACAAGTGTATATTTTAGTTTGTACAGCATTTGTTTAATTGTTTCTTTCAGTCTTAGGTGGATGTGTTTTACACTGATTTTGGTGTACAATGTCGTCCCAATGACAAAGGTGGCAGCACACACCTGACTACAGAGTACATTTCCAGAGTCTCAGTTTTTTTCTCCATGTAAGAACAGAGTTGATGAAAAGTTTGATTGTTCTCTTGCCACTGAAGCCCTGGCTCAGTACATTTTGAATTCTAGGGGAGTGCCAACAAAGTCAAAAAATCGTTAGATTGTGTCTTCTGTTTCTTTTTTTCCTCTGCTGGGTCAGGCAGGCTACAGAATTGGAGGCTGGAAAGATTAACATTAGGCAATCAAAATACAATGGCAATGTATTTAAGCCACCATAATCTTAAACCAGCAACATTTCAGATTTACTACCCCCTAAGTCTTATTATTCCAGAATTACATGTCCTGCAATGCAAACAGGCTGAGTTATTCTGAGTTAAAGAAGTGTCTAATCTGCAATCTGGACCCACCCACAAAATTTTGCCATTTAAGGGTTAATCAAACATGTTTATTCACTTTTAATTTCTGCTCTTATTAGACCTTTCAGATATTAATATTTTGTCTTTTGTATTGCTCTCATTCTTACCATATACCAGACAGTTTGCTGGATAATTCATTCTATGAAAGTCAAGAAAAGACACAAGCTTTTAAATCAAGGATATGATAATGATATTACAATAAACAATTTAAAATTTATTTCCTGTTTAATACATGTATATAACCTGATACTGTACATATATCGTCAATCATAACTGTGAAGACAATTGTTGAAGTCAATTGTTTTAGGACTGAATTTACAGTTGTTGTAGTTGAGGGATGTAAGAAACCATTGGCACACTTGAGAATCGCAATATGTTTTGTGATACTTTATCCATTTTCAAAGCCCCAGTATTGATTTTTAATTAAAAGTTGTTGCAGATATATTCATTTTTTGTTGTGTTTAAACCACCAACCCATAACATATGCCTGTTTTTATACTATAACAGCTTTCCTAACATTAAATTTAAGCATTGTAAGACAATATTTCCTTTATCATACATAAATTGTTTCATAGTATTTATCAAATTGCCAGATTTATGCCATAATGTGACCCTTCAATTCCTGTTTTGAGCAAGATAAAGATCATAAGAGTGAATGGGTGTGTTTGCATGGCCCTCCCCCCAGGTGGGTTATAATGTAGAGAGCATTTTTTACACTGATCAGCAATAACATTAAGACCATTCACAAACAAAATTAATAACCTTGATTATCTTATAACAGCATGTGAAGGTCTGGGATATAGTAGATAGTAAGAGCACATTTGTGTTGGATGCTCGAGACAAACAGGCAAACATGCAGACCTGAGCCACTTAGTTATGGACAGACAATTGGGTTGGAAGATCTCTGAAATGACAAGGCTTTTGGGATAATCCTGGACTCCAGTGCTTAGTCCATACTGACAGTGGCCTCCAAATTCTCCATCTCAAACATTGAGCATCTGGGATGTTCTGGAACAGCAAGTTTTACTTCACTCTACATTTAAAACTTAAAAAGACTTAAAGGATCTGTTAGTAATGTATTGATGTCAGAAACAATAACACATTTAGAGATCTTATAGAGTCCAAGACTCAATGTGTCAGGGCAGTTGTGGTGGCAACTCACAGTATATTAGAATAATGTTATGGTTGATTGATCTACATCACAGATCTCAGGCTTAGGGGATGCCATCTACAGTCAAAGTGAACCCGATCAGAAGGGATAAAGAATGTAAAAGCTTGAATTCACTGGCGTGGAATATTTAGTTATTATGACTTTGTGTAATTTATACAGTGTAATATATATTAATTTACAGAGTGTAATAACAGTTATAATCATGGAAACATACATGAAAGTAACTTGCACTACAGCTGCATAATTTAGAATTTCATTAACTGTGAATAAATGAATAAATGAATGAATGCACAAACTGTTCCCTGTGTAAAGCCATCCAATACTTTGATGATATTATGTACTGTCTGAAAGCATTGTAGTTTTGAATGCATATCCTCATTTGGAAAATGACCATGTGTACCAGAGATACCTGCATCTGATATTTTTCCTACATCTTTCCAAATCAGGTACTATAATTTTTGAGGTGTCTCAGTAATGAGGCAATAAAAATGTGCCATCTGTACAGCGAAAAATTTCATTTTTGATTAAAATGTCCATGACCCAGATAATCTGTTCAGGTGAAACTCATCCAGTGAAGATCGTCATATTCAGTCTGAATGTATCAGTTATAAAATCTCCTTACCCGCCTGTTACAGAATAAAGTGGAAGCCAGACACTGTATCTTTAAGTCATTTAATAATACATGATTAGATTAAAAATTACAAAATTAAAATTAATTTTAAAATTAAAAAAAAAAAAAAAAAACTCTGCTGTTTAATTCGTATTTGAACATGTTTTACTCTTTTGTTTTCCTTGTGTTCGTATTTTGTTTGTGACAGTACTGCTTAATTGTCCCTTTAGCCCAGTGTCGTCTGACTCATAAGGGCGGTTTGTAGCCATTGTTTTGTTTGGCACTTACTCTTGTGAATTTTGACATTATTCCCTTTGCCATGCTAAATTACTATGATTGGCACAGCTCTGGCAACTTTAATTCTGACACTTTTTACAAAGACCAAAGTTCAGTCACTCAAAATGAGTCCCTTTAGTTTTTTCTGTTCTTTAACCCTAATGTATATTTCTTAAATCAACAACAGAAAAGACCATACAGGGCTCCAAGATCATTACCATTTTGATTTGAACTGCTGCTGAATGTTTCAGCAGGAATGGTATCCAGTTTTTAGAATATGTGCTGGCAGGCTTTGTGATGTTTGTAGTGAAACTGGAAAACCAGATGACTGTCTCAGCTCCAGAACTACATTTCCATATTGGTTATCCAAAGCCACCCTGATTGCAACACTGCTTAGAGCACATTGCTATCAAAACCCAACATGCTGTTATCATAATAATTTGAACTCATCTGTACTCTGTATCTGGAGCATTGCTATTTGCCATAATGGTTCATAGTAAAACAATCACTGGAAACATTTATGTTCAGCCAGGTGAACTCCTTTGTTTCCTACCTAGTGATGTTTTGCAGTTGTGATCCTCAAAATGTGATGCTGTTTTGGATTTATTCATTTTAAATGTGTCAGATGATGTGATGCATAAACACAGTTAATTTAAGTTAAAATATGTTACATTTAAATCTACATTTAAATTAAGTTTCTGAGTGCACCCATTTCCAGTTCATCTTCAAAATTCTTGCTAATTTGCAGGGATACACATGGTCCACAGTTCAACAACTTAAATACAGAATATCCAATTCTGAAGAACATACAGGACAAAATATTCTTCTTTAGGTGAGGACTCTACACTCCAAACATTCTCTTTGTATTTGCATGATTTAAGTGGGTCAATATACATCAACACATTTTCCCCCAAAGCTTAACTAAATGAATTGTGTTAATACAGCTAAGTCATATACACCCAAAAGGCAAGTCTGAGTGTACATTTGCAGGGCAGTAGTCATGGATATCGGGACACTGAAAGAGAAAATATTTAATGAATAATGTATTGACTTATCCTTGCTATAACACTCCTGCCCCTGCCTCGTCCCTGGCCCCACCTCTGTCCATGTACTCCTTGTTTGTTTACGTTTGCCATGTGATGTATTGTCTCCACGTGTTCTTTTGTTTATGTTCACGTCATGTCTCCATGTCACTGCCCTCGTCATGTTGTTCTGTCTCGTTAATGGTCAGCACCTCAGTCTTGTCTGCTCACAGTCCTGTCCCTTCTCATGTTAATTATTCTTTGCAATAAAGCCTCCCTAGTGTCTCACAGTCCTTGTTAGTCATTGTACACTTTCCTAATTAAGTATGTCTTCAGGTCCATTTGATGTGGACATCCAAGTAAAACGTCTATACAGTATGAGACATCAGTCCATGAATAACCTCAATAAACACTTTAAAATATGATATTAGTTCATAAACAACCTCAATAAACACAATAAACACAAATATACCAGATTATGAGATATTATAGCATAAAGAACAAGACAGGTGCTAACCCATGAATATTTTAATAAATTGAACATTTATGCCTACAGTGTTTTTCAAAACACTCTTCCATCACTTACAACATTGAAATATTGATATTGATATATAACTAATGATATTATTTTCCTAACAAAAGAATAAAGCCTAAATGTGTCTAAGTTTGATACAAACAGTGTAGTAGTTAAAAAGTAATCTACAATTAGTACTATATATTTTCTCTTTTACAGTATTTGTTTAGACCTCTTCTTATGTATGATGTATATAACAAAATGATCTATTTATTTATACATGATCCGTCTTACAACTAAGTAAAGATTGAGCATACATATTAGACAGGTGGCTAGTTTGAGATAACCTTACACACTAACATTCACAGTCAAGGATGTATATATAGTCCTACAGCCCCATAGTCCCATATTGTAAAGCACTACCTTCCTTCTGTAACCAGCATTAGCCACATTTCTGTGAGTTCCTGTAGCCCATCTGTCAGTTCATAGGATATACTTTATTACCCTCACACACTTGATTCTTGCATGCCCAACACTTTGTGTCTAGCTGTTGGTTGCTCCACTTTGGACCACTGTCTATAGATACTCCCCACTGCAGAGTGGGATAACACCACCAGCCTCCAAACCAGATACTCCAAACCAGTCATCTAGCCATTATAATTTCGACTTGTCAATGTTGCCCACTGCTAAATGTTTCTGCTGCTTACAGAAGACATGTGATGCTTTGCCTAAGAGTACGGGGCTGGTCACATGGTTGGTGCAGCTAAGCTCTTTCCTCCAAAGGCCCTCCTATTGGCACTGCACAGTGGAAAATGTCCATGTTGATGCATAAGATAAGCTTAGTTTAATATATTTCATCATGTTCTTATCTTCTAAATGGCTGTGCTGAAAAAAAAAACAAAAAATGTATGTGATCTGAATGTGCCAATCAGTTGCACATTTAGTGTAACATAACAAATATGCTGCTTTAACATGCAATTAATTAATTAATCAATTAATTAATTAACTAATTAATAACATTAATATGCAAGCAGCTGGCACATTTACATCATATAAATTCAAAGTCCAATTTTATGCTAATAAAATGCACAGAAACTAAAACTTTCTGTTGTTCAGTGCTGAGCTTGTTCAATACTTAAGCTTAGAGGTTGAACTATGGCAGTGGAAAGATTGCAGACAGTGCAGGAAGGCACCTGAACAGCCTTCAGAAAGAAGCTCAGAGGAAGCTATTGTCACTGGAGACGTAGGAGAAGCCGCTGAATGCATTGGAGCTGCTAGCAGCCAGGCTGGGGGTCAGTTCTGGAGTGTGGCCCACAGAGTTGGGCACCACCTCCCTGGTGAACTCTGGGTCAATATGTTGTAGGTCAGCTGGACCTCTCTGGGGGAAATGAAGAAACAAGGTCAATAGTAACAAACTGAACAGTATGACAGAGTGACTTACATTGTGATTAAAAGACATGGTATTGTGGTATGGTATATATATATATATATATATATATATATATATATATATATATATATATATATATATATATATATATATATATATATATATATACACAGCCTTTCAAAATGTACTGACAATATCCATAACATATTGTGACATCATTTTCACAATTTATAATACATTATATTGCACACTCATAGGTAATTATTCAATAATTCACATTAAAACAACATTAATGTGGGAAGTCAGCATTTCCAACCTACCACATTGGGGTTATAGGGTGGAGTGATACGCTTGTGGTAGAGGTCGTCCCAGTTAATGGGGCTGAAGAACACTTGGTTTTTAATCTCCAACTGCAAGCCAAAAAGTATATATTAGTCATTATACTTAATAATTACATCTGAATAGAACAAACACTATCCCACTTATTCCCACTAGTGAGAAATTATGAGTTTTTACACAGGCTGCATTCTATGTGTTTCATTAATACAGAATGATAATATGAACAGTGGATCAGTCAAGGTGAGGTTCAGCCATTGCTTCCTCAGCCAATTCCACAGATGTGAGCATCTTGACTGCATAATTTCTGTTACTGCAATCACACTATGGGGGCAGCCACAGCTTATAGATTAGTAAAGTGGGCTTGGGACCAAAAGGTGTGTAAACACTAGTGTGTGTGCGTGTGTGTGTGTGTGTGTGTGTGTGTGTGGGTGTGTCTTCACACCACACGGATAGGATAAAGGTGAAGGTCAAATTCCTATGTGTGTAACATTGTGGTGAAACAGATGGTTCTTCCTTCCTTCTTCCTCTATTTTAATTTAACCTATTCATGCTCCTCCCACAAATTCTTTCTTGGCAAGTGAAATGTGTTTTTTATGCCTAATTTTAAAATGCCTTACGTTTCAAATAGTTAAGTGCATTGTGCATTTTATAGTGCATGTATGTGTAGTTCACTATATAAGCATAAGTGTAGGAAAGGTCAGACTTTAAGATGATTTTGTAGTGCTGTAGCAAACTATTAGCATGGTGGCCAGTGTTGTAGCTATTAATGTGTTGGCCAGTGTCTCATTTTTGTTTCTCATTTGCCTAATTTTGATTAGTCCACCTGGGAAAAAAAATTAACATTATATTAAACAAGAATTATTAAGCCAAATGGGATTTTTGAATTCTGTGACATGCTGTCCAACTCAAAAACTCAACTTGCTAGAACGTTGATGAGTTCTGGGTTCAATGGATAAATTACTTTAGTTCCAGTTAGGCAGAAGGCTATGATTTTGTATTTTTATTAGCAATATTTTTCCTGAATGTACTGGATCTGATCTTTGACATAACTGTATTAGGGTTGTTGTGATACCAGAAATTTGATACCAATATCAAGTGTAGTATCACAACACTTGATACTAAACCAATACTCACTCATGACTGCAAAATACAGCAAAACACTGTGTAAGTTTGGCGCAACTTATGACACTATCTAGAGCTGGGCGATATGGCCAAAAATTTTATCACAATAAATTTTTCTATATTGATCAATCTCAATAATTATCACGATATTAAATTTTCTAACACTGTCATAGTTTTAAACAACATCTTTCTAAAAACATCAAACTAAATACATGAAATGTTACTGTTTAATATGTTAAAATGTTTACTGCCAGAACATAATATTGTAGGCAGGACGCGTTGAAAGGATGGACGAGAAAGACGTTTACTGTCGTCGCTTTATTGTTGAAACTTACAGTGATTGCTGTCGGCCGCAGCCACTCCAAAATAACAGGCTAGAGAGTGCTAATGCTAATAGCACTCTGGCTCACACACACACACACAGAGCAATCCCCCTCCTTCTCCTTCTTCTCATACAAACAGACAAGCACACAGCGACCTCATGCTCTCTCGCCCGGCCAATCACACGCTTGTCTAAACACAACAGTGCATTTTGGCAGTGCTGGTGAGGAGGAGCTAACAAGCAGCAGTATTAGACTTCTGAACTCACTGTCAAGCTGCTTAGATGCTAAATGGAAACGAACGTTAATGCTTATTGAATTATATTGTCTCGGCTTATCATCTTCATCAAGAGAAAACTTATTGTGAAAAAAATTGATATCGTTTTATCACCCAGCACTAACACTATCTTTAGACAACACTAAAGAGACGCCACGACAAGGACTGTATTAGGTGATGGATGTACATTGCCGCCAACAGGTGTTTTTTGGCGTATCTGCCACCATCCATCCACTTTATACAGCGAAAAGCTTGATTACTGTGAGAAGACAAAATTTATCCCATCCTCCAGTGTCCTATGATGGTACTCCTATGCAAACTGGAGACAACGATCACAGTGAACCTTAGTTAATGTTGGCGCCTTAGCCATGTCTCTGCTTTCCAGGTCCTGATGTAACAGTGTTTGCTCAATAGTGATCTCTGACACTGTCCTTACTGTACCACTTGCACGGACTCCTCATTCCCCTCTGGTATCTCAACTCAGGCACTCAATATATGAGAAATCCATTGTTTGTATACCCTACAGCAGCTCTAGAATATCTCACAAGGTTAACAGTTTCTGAGATCCTACGACCCTTCTACCAGTGCACCATTATCATGCCCTTTTGGACATCGGGCAAATTGCATCCATTGCATATGGCAATTGTTTGCACTCTGCTTATTTATATGTGCAGCAAACTCTATTACATGGCATCTGTGTCATCCCAGGCTGAGTTAATTCCAAACCAGAGGTGCTCATGATATTCTGATATGATTGTGTATATACCATATTGGCAGGACATGATGCAAATATCTGTTGGTGCAACATTGAGGCTGAAGAGATATTAACTTTACTCACAAAATCTGCGATGGCCCCTAATCTGCGATGCTGGTCTTTCTGCAGAAGTCCGTGAAGCAGGTGACACACTGCATCAGACTTGCCAGGAGGCATCTGTAGGGGCTTGTATAAGATGGCATCGTACATCTCTGCTACATCTCGGCGGTAGAATGGAGGCTGTACATATAAGAAAAATCTATTGTCTAAAGTGTTTCACAAGCAAAAACAGAGAGATAAACAAATAGTAGTACATATTTCTAATATTGTCACTGTATAAGGAACATCAGCAATTTAGGGGGGGGTTAGTTTTCTGTGTAGCTGTATGAAATTGTGTGAAAAAAAATGCTAAAAAAAGTTTCAATCTACCTTTAATAAAATGTAATAAAAGTTTAATAAAATTACCTTCACTTATATTGAAAGTAAAGCGAATGTTAACTTCTCCTGTAAGTTTCAGGAGAGTATAATACAGAATCCTGAAATGTTGACAGAACATGACAAATGACAAATTATTCCTGGAACTTACTAAGCTGAAGAGCATTTCGTAAAGCACAGCTCCTAGACACCACCAGTCCACTGTGCGGTCATATGGCTCTTTCCGGAGTACCTCTGGGGCCAGGTACTAAGAAAAGTGCAAAAAATAATACACTAAACGGCAAGAGGACAAAGTTAAAATCAATTTTTCATTTAATTTTCTCTCACTGTTCACCTCTGGTGTTCCACAAAACGTGGAGGTAGTGGCTTCTGGTTCCAGTCCTTCTTTACACAAGCCAAAATCAGTCAGCACCACATGACCCTAGAACAGGTCGCTGTGCTTTTAGTATCAATTAAACATATTATTTGAGACATGTGGAGCACATTCATGATTAGGTTCCTTACCTGAGCATCTAACAGAATGTTTTCTGGTTTCAAATCCCTGACATTGAAGAGCAGAAAAGGAAGCAAATATATTATTAGTAAATATCACATTAGTAATTAATATACTGACTGAGTAACAGGGCCTTTTATTAACTGAATAACAAAATGACCAGAATAATTTATTTGCAAAAAAGACATTTTGTTATAGAGACCAGGATGGGGTGTTATCATTGTGCTGTCTTTGTTAACTGATTAAAATTGGTCATTTTAATGAAAGATTTTTAAAATTCAAGTCTAATTGAGTAGCTGTGACACCCCTAGATATTATAGGGTTGACAAAACAGAAAATTATCTCACTGACCTATAAACAATATTTAGGGAATGTAGGTAGCCAATGGCACTGGCCACCTCAGCGATGTAGAAGCGTGCTCGTGGTTCAGAAAAACATCGCTCTCTCTGAAGATGGAAGAATAACTAAAAAAGAAAAAAAACTGCTTGGTGCATATACATTCAAAGCAGAAATATGTGATTCACTAAATTCACTCAATTAAAGGTGCAGTAAATTATTTTCATCCACCACACTTATTGTCAAATTCAGATAATATTTCCTCATGGTGTGCAAGCTGTCTGTTCTATATGTGTGTTGTTGTTTATACAAAGTCTTGGTTCTGTAAATAGGAAGCAAACTCGGAATATCCACAAATGTGCACAGGACAGGGGGAGGGGAGGAACAACATGTTGAACCCCATGTATTGTCAACAAGAAGAGATGGCTGAGAAACAGCCAAAGAGGAGATCTGAAGAACAAAGAGGCGTTTCATGGAGTCTCAAAACTTCAGATTCTTGTTTCATTTTCCCCATTCCACCTTAAATGATGCAGCAGTTATATTCTGGAGAATGAGCACATGAGCAGCATTTAAGGTGGACCAGGAAAATGAAAACAAGAAGCTGGCAGAATGAAGCAGACTTCAGCTTCACTGAAAGGTGAAAGGCATGAAATGGAATGAGGAGGCTGCTGGGTCTCATTAATTTATTTTTCTTCTTACAGGACAGTACTGTTTTGTCTAATTTGCATATAAGTGTAATAGCAACAGTGACTATAGCAACAGCCCAGCTAACATTGTTATCATTATTAATACTGTCATTGTTAATACTGTCATTGTACTCTAACCTTATATCGTATTATGTTTGTAAAGGGTTTTATGGCCATGAAGCTCAGTGTCATTGGCCTTGACCATGCACATTCATTAATTTGTGGGTGGAGCTTCTAAAGGAGCACTGAAGGGAGGGTGTATTTGTTTTGCTGTTGAGTTCAAATGTCAACAGTCATTCTCCAGAATTGCTTACTGTGCCTTTAATGTGAAATACATTTCCACATGAACAAAATAATCACTTGAAATATTCCTATATTAATAAAAGTTGCTGATAAAAGTAATATGAAGGATAAAATAGTATTTATGTACAATATCTTATAAGAACACATTTGAATTGAGTAAATTCAATGCATTACTGTACTCACATGTTATCTGAACTGCATTTGAACTTTGTTTCCATACAACAAAATGTGGTATCTTGGGACAACATGTCCCATGATAAGAATGTATGTAATACATGATCACAGAGCCAGAGCCAGGGGCTTACTCACCTCTCCTCCATTGACATAGTCGAGGACAAAATAAAGCTTCTCTGAAGTCTGGAAAGAGTAATGGAGGCCCACTAGAAATGGGTGCTTCAGGCTCTTCAGCAGCACATTCCTCTCTGCCATTATATTCTTTTGCTGACAAACATAACAGCAGTGTTCATTAGGGCTGTAATGATTATTCTGCTAAAATATTTTTTTTACATGTAACCTAACATTTTTTTAATTGCCTAAAACTTTTCTTTTTTTAACATTTAAATTGACTTTGTCTTTTCACAGCTTACTTCAAAGTAGATTACTTAATTATCAATTAACCTATTTTAATTTGTTATTATATATCAATTCCTGCATTTCAGGTCTGCAAAAAATTCCAAAAAAGGGGAGGGGTCTAGTAATGATGTAAAAAATAAAACCAATTATGACATTCCAAACAGGTTATGTCAACAGGTGTACATATATATATATATATATATATATATATATAT
>BRDA01087042.1:1523-18926 GCA_036984385.1 Crenuchus spilurus
TGTACATGCAGTGTAATAATGGTCCCAAGAAAGATTGAGAGACGTCCTAACGTTAGGATAGATACTTTTCCTTCCCTTTGTTAACATGCCGGGGCCGGGGCCGGATAGCACTGTGTAGGCCTTAGGTTGGGTGGCGAGGACCGATGATAGGCTGACGTCTATTTTTTTTATGCCATGCGATCTACCCACACTACCTTTGTGATCGACCGGTGCACCCCAGACGTAGCGTTAAGGCATATAGTTTTCATGGGAAATGTAGGAAGTACTGCCAGTGGATGAATGACCGAGAACGGAGCCTTATGTATCATGCATGTAATACCTCTTGCATCACTGGCCAAATTGGCTAAGTTTTTATTAACACCCGCCTAAATGATTTTTTACCCGCATTTGGCGGGTTGGCGGGTGTTAATTTAGAACCCTGGTAATAATGTGACGTACATGTATCTTCATACACATTCATATATTTTTGTCTTTGTAATTTTTCTAGCATTAGTTTTATGTACAATTATAAAAAATAATCAAAGTCTCATGTTATTAAACCTAATGATGTTAAACCAACTTATTAAAATGCAGACATATATTCACATATCCACACATACAAGACTTATTTTGGAACACAGTGACGTTATTTGTATATTAATGACACAAAATGATCAAATAAATCTATTAATCTCCCGTGTTATTTAACATAATGTCAATTCAACTTATATATTCAACTAATATAGAGACAAGTATTCTACACACACAAGCCTTATTTTGGGTCACTGTGACGTTATTTGTTTTTAATTAGAAAATAATCAAATCTATTAATCTCTTAAGTGATTAAAGCTAATGATGTCAAATCAATTTAGTTATATAGAGACAAGTATTCTACACAAACTGCAATGGATATTGTGGGACATAGTGACAGTATTTGCCATTTATATTTTATATATACACTGCTCAAAAAAATAAAGGTAACACTTAAACAACATAATGTAACTCCAAGTCAACCACACTTCTGTGAAACCAACCTGTCCAGTTAGGAAGCAACACTGACTGTGAATCAGTTTTACCTGCTGTTGTGCAAATGGAACAGACAACAGGTAGAAATGAGAGGCAATTAGCAAGACAACCCCTATTCAGGAGTGGTTCTGCAGGTGGTGACCACAGACCTTTTCTCTGTTCTCATCTTTTCTGGCTGATGTTTTGGTCACTTTTACATTTTGTCAGTTCTCTCACCATAGAGGTAACATGAGGTGATGTCTACAACCCACAGAAGTTGCTCAGGTAGTGCAGCTCATCCAGGATGGCATATCAATGCGACCTGTGGCAAGAAGGTTTGCTGTGTCTGTCAGCACAGGGTCCAGAGCATGGAGCAGATACCAGGAGACAGGCCAGTACACCAGGAGACATGGAGGAGGCCGTAGGAGGGCAACAACCCAGCAGCTGGACCGCTACCTCCTCCTTTGTGCAAGAAGGAACAGGAGGAGCAGAGCCAGAGGACTGCAAAATGACCTCCAGCAGGCCACTAATATCCATGTCTCTGCTCAAACTGTCAGAAACAGACTCCATGAGGGTGGTATGAGATTTTGAGTATAATTCCAAATCCAGACTTCCAAGGGGTAATAATTTTGATTTACATTGATCATTTTTATGTTATTTTGTTCTTAACGCATTCCACTATGCAATAAATAAAGATTTTCAACTGGAATATTTTATTCACTGAGATCTAGGATGTGTTATTTTAGTGTTCCCTTTATTATTTTGAGCAGTGTATATTTATATTTGTTATTTATATTTCTTCCGGTAATTGTGCGACGGTTCCTAACACTCACTGCTACTTTTAGCCAGAGTGAACACAAAGCTAAGCTCCTGTGCCCTGGCTTTTTCGTAACAAGTGAATTTTACTAAATGTTGTGGTTGTAGTTTGTTGTCTTTGTCTATTTCACCACAAAACTGTAACTGTACTGGTGATTCTGGGTTTTGTTTACTGGTGAGGAAAAGTGGAAATACGAATATCAAACGAATGTCCAATATTAAGCTAACTTTACTGCAGTTACAAAACAGGCAACAACAGTAACTTGGCTAAGCGTTCGGTCGACAAGCACCGCGAGCTCCACAGAGCTGAAAACTCTGTAAAGTTAATAACCACAGAGCTTTAAGTGGTTAGTGAAATATTTCATTTGTAACTGTTTACGTTGGCGATAATCTAATTACTCTCCTTCACATGTGAACTGATGATGATGCTCACATGTTCACGTTTTCATCACAGTTAGGCTGTAAATCATGTAGACTGTCTAATCAGTAATAATGTGGCTGATTTTAAACAGTAATATATTAGTGTTTAAAACAGAGCAGTGGTTATAACTTCAAATGATCATTGTTCATCTCACTCTTTTTACTCAGTAGTCAACTTCCACCACTCCTTAAAGTTCATCCAATCAGTCTACCATTACATCTGTTCTAGACAGGCAGGTGAGGAACCTTAAACAGATAAATAAACTCCCTAACATCTAATTACAGAACCAGAAAAGCCATGTTTGAAGTATGTATTATATAGTAATTTTCATTCTGATTTTTCAGTGTTAAATAAACATTTACATTTCAGACAAAAGAATTACTTTATGTTTTTGTTTATATTTTTGCCAAAGTATCGTTTTGGTATTGAGAATCGTGATACTAATTGTGGTATTGTGGTAAAATTATGGTATAGTGTCAAGCCTATTGGCCACACGCTATGCTCCTCACAAGAAGGGGAACCAATCACAGTCTCCACTCACACTTGGGATTTGGAATTATGCCATCGTAATCATCATTCAGGTATTAAAAGCACTCAAAACAATACAGCAATGTACTGATATTAGAAAATATAATTTCCACTTTTGAACACTTGAGTATTTTTAAATGCATGTACTTTTGAATACTTAAGTATTTTCAAAATAAGTACTTCAGTACAAAGTACTTCTGACTGAGCAACTTTTACTTTTAGCTGAGTAAATTTTGACCACGAGTATCAATACTTTTACTTAAGTGCTAGAGTTCAGTACTTTGTCCACTATTGAATTTAACACTATTAAAGAGTTAAAATATTAACACTATTCAAAGTGTAATTTTAACTCGGAATTGATGAGATTTATATAAACACTGGGATAATGTTAATTTTAACACCCAGCGAGTTAAATTAACACTGATGATTTTGCAGTGTACTTTTTCTGTCACTGGGGTGGTCCTTAGTAGCTGTATTTAGGGTGCTATCAGATTCTGGTGTAAGGAATGTATATAAATGCGGTGTGCCCTAACTCTAGACGTTTACACTTTACTGTTTAGAGGACATTCAGGTTTGAAATGATGTTCCTTTGTCCTAGAAAAGTGACTGTATTGAAAAGTTAAGGAACACAATTGGTTCTTAAAGACCACCCTGGATCTTTAAGTGTACATTTACACTGTTTGTACCATGAGAGACTAAAATGTACTTTCTGTGTGGTGGAATAAAAGTCACAGAGCTTACGAGGTTAATGACGCCAGTGATGCAGTAGGAGGACAAAATTGGGAAGGGACAGTCCATTGGGGGAAATCCCACAAAAATGACCCTGGCTAAGCAAACGTGTCAGTAGACTGCTGGAGAACGCCTCTCCGGGTCTCTATATATAGGGTATGTGGGGATTTAACAGACTAAAGTTTCTCTCACGCCAGTGACAAGACAGGGAGCTGCGCAGACGGCCGCGTTCACCTGCTACTGTCAATCACTGCACAAACACTGCCGCTCTGATTGGCTCTCTCGTCTATGAGGGCGGGACTGACCTCCTGACGTCCTATACCATTGGAGAGGAGAGGACAGCGTAGCGTAGCGGAACGTAACTCTGGATTCGTGAAGTTGGGCGATACTAACGTTCTCCAGTTCACAATTCAAACACTAGACGACGAGGATTTTTCTGAGATTGTGGTTTTACACACACGGTATGCTGCTTTATTCAGTCAGGTTAACAGCTCTGAGGCTGGGCTGCTCTAAGGCTTCATTGTGTGTGTCGTGTCTGTGTCTGTTTCAGGTCCTGAATGGTCGGATAGTGTCTTAAGGTTCGCTTATGTTTTAATAATCTTAGCTGCAGAGATATCTGTGTTAGTGAGGCTACAGTAGGCTGGGACAGTTCATTAGACTGTTAATTATAATTTTGTGAGCGGTACATTACTGAGCTTTCTGTTTTAAGACACATAGAGTGAGAGGACGTTGTTTTAGTAGCCTGTTCTGTTAGGACTGTCTTCTGTTTTTACACGAAGTCTGTTACATAAGAGCTCTTATGGCGCTACACGAGGCTTAAGTCGACGCCTGGGTTAACACACCCCCTTATCTCTTCTGTCGTGAATGATTTCTGAAGGTTGTGGGTCTGCATTTTGTTATACGCCCCTCTGTGTTTTAGCTGTACAGCCCAGTGTAGTGAGCTAGTCTATAGTCACGTTTGTGTAACGTTTTATTTGAAAGATAAACGCCCCTCTCGGTGTTTTGGTTGGTCGTATAGTGATGTCTCTTTCAGTGGGTTGTTAGCTGGCTTATAATAAGGTTTTTATAAATATTATTGTATTCTATGCATGTCTGATGATTGGTTAGCTGATTGGACTTTTCCACAACGTCTAGCTGTCATTGTTATTGCTTATTAATTGGACAACTGAAAATCACAGGTACACAGCTTTGGAAAAATGAGACCACTCCCACTCCAGATCTGAACCTCAGTGATAATGCTCAGTGATCACAGCCACTAAACAAAGCTGCTTGGATTAATTTTCACCAGGAGGGACATAAAGTCGCCTGTCAATATTGTTTAGAAATTAACATGAATTAAATAGAAATGTTCACTTTACTCAAACACGTGCCTATAAATAGTAAAAGCAGCCGAAAACGTTAATTTACAGTGCTAACTTAATATTTCCCAGAGATGTGTTACTTTGTTTATTTCACATGGCTATCGTTTCATCTATAGGTTGTGAGGTGTGCTGAGGCGCTCTCCATTAAAATGTTCTGACTGAGCGACAAATATAATACAAGTACCATGACTTTTGTATGTTTAGCAGGTGCTGAGCCACAAGATAGTGATGTCTGATAACAGCACTGGCAGCAGTGGGTCTTCCAGTAACAGCTGGACTCTCCTATCTCCTGAGGTAGTATGACATTTTGTGGGACTCGCATCACTGTTTTACATAATGAAAAGGGTTGCACTGAAAAAAATTTAAATATTTGTCTGAAACCAAACAAATGAAACATTTGACTGAATACTTAACATAGTCTTTCATTTATATAAATCATTATAAAATTAGTAACTAAACTATTTCCCAAAAAAAGTCTTGTAGTTAGTCAGCAATAAATGTCTATGTTAATAAGCTGGTTTGACTTCTTTAGGTTTAATAACATGAGTTTAATTGATTATTCTTGTATGTTTCTATGTAAACAAATATTAGAGAAATTACACAAGACAATAATATATGAATGTGTATAAATATACATGTTACATTTTTACTAATATTTAATAAAAAAAAAAACATGAAAATGTCTAAAATGAATGATGTAAGTCACATGGATGTTTTGTGTGTTTAATGTGAGTGTCATTGGCTACAGACATTGAAACACTTCACATTTCTTCTGCTAATTGTGAGACGCTCCCTAACACAGCAGCCGCTGGAGCACAAACACAAAGCTAAGCGGCTGTATTCTGGCTTCATCATAAGTGTAGTTTAGTAAAGGTTGTGCTTGTAGTTTGCTGTCTTCTTCCATTTCATCACCAAACTGTAACTGTGTTGTTAATTCTGTGTTTTGTTTGTGAGGAAAAGCACAATTCTGAATGTCCAAAAAGGTATCAGTGTCATTAAAAACCTCATTGTTCAGTAGAAATTATTCTGTCTTATTCAGCCGAACACCTACATTTTTTAACCGTTTTTGGCCAAATATTCAGTGCATCCCTAGTGACACTTTTTTTAGACAACTGCAAATTCAAGTACTATAACACTCATAGTTTATAGTTGGTGTAGGCTTAGGATGGCAGTATCCTAGAAGTCTGGTTCTCAGTCCTGGTCCTGGATAATGCCAAAATTGGGAGATACTCCAAGTTTGGGAAACTATATAAAGAATGTGTTAATCCTTTATGACACTCTGTAGAAGTACAGGTTTGAGATGTTTGTTTATCAGAGTGCAGTCAAAATAGTCTCATTAGGATTGAAGGACAAAAATATATTTGTCATAACATTATGTATGTATGGTACTGTATATTGTTTTCTCCTCATTAATCACATGAATGCTGTATGCTCAGAATGTTTTAAATGTCTTTTTAGGAGGCTGCTGTTGACACTGCTGGACCAGTGGATGATGGGACAGAGAGTATTGGGGATGCACCCAGCCTTTCAGAGGAAGTTGCAGGTTCCCATTTCAGTCCTAAAATGTTTTCTTATATGAAGAATGATTTTATTGAGAAACTGCCATTTGAGAGGTAAATTTTGGAATGCATATACATAAGTGTTTATTTGTTTTCCACAGGAAGTGCTTTGGATGTGAAGCTAAGTGAAAGTGAACCTCCAGTAGAGACTATCTTGTCAGAAGAGGGTCACCAGGTTAGACTTTTATAAGTGATGTATCAAACTGACATTCAGTAAACAACATAGTGTCAAGGTGAGGCGATAGTGGACACAAATGCAGAGAGGTACGAAGAACGGGTTTATTATATAAACAAAACAAGAACTAACACGACTGATGGAGTAAACAACACGGGAGTAAGAGCAGGAAAACCACAAATGACGAGCACAAAGAACTACAAATTGGAACCACAAAATGGACCGTGACAGACATAGGCACACTGGGAATATAAAGGATCTTACCTAAACACAATGAATAGGAGGCATGGTGGGAAACAGCTGGAGACACTTGACAGGACAAGCACAGACTTAAAACGGGAAACATGACCATATAAGGGAAAACGGACTGGGGCACATGACTGGGGAAGCATAACACAGATATTAATTCTTCCAGTTATTGTATCATTCAGAATCAATTACTACTCCTTTAAGCCAGATATAAGTTTACATTTGTTTTTTAAAAGCTTTACAAAGATGTGTGTAGCTCATTTGTTTCTGTCCATCAGTGTAAAATGACCGCAATAGGTTTACCCACCATTAAGCACTCTAAATTGATTATTGAATGATTCTCAGTAGTGATACAGACATGGCATTGGGATGGTAATGTTTGTAGCTTGGAATAGTCCTCCAATCAGTAACCCCCAGCAAACAGTCATCCTGTGGTCATCAGTTGAAGGAAGAGCATTGTAAAAGATGACCGGTTGTTTCCAAACTGTATACTTGTCCTGAAAAGTGTACCAACAAGGTAGGCATGTGTAATAAATTGGTCTGTGTACATAATGTGTGAAATTCCCAGCAACACTGCTGTGCTTTAAACAACCCCCTGATAATAATGATGGAGTCACCACACTTGATCACCCAGCTTTTTTACCTTCATAATGAATAAACATATCAGACATGGCACAAAACATTTTTGTTTAATACCTGAACATTCTTTTCTCATTCCATTGATACAAAATAGGTTTGGTGACAAAGTCACTCTTCAGGATGATGGATGTTGCTACAGATGTACTAAAGCTTTTCTTCAGTAAAGGCTAATCAGCTCAGTGACAGTCTGGATCTCTCAAAATGTCTGGTAGAGATTTTTTAAATTGTTCAGTCCTGTAAAGTTGATCAAACAGTTTGAAACCAGATGAAGAATAACCTCATGTAAACCTGATATATGGTAGTGTTTTTCATTAGTAATGTCAATTCCTCAAAGAATTCAGGATATCACAAAAGCCTGAGGAGGAACAAAAAAGTATTAAAGGTGATTTCATAAACATAGAGTGATTCCATATTTTTTCTTCTTCTTCTTCTTCTTCTTCTTCTTCTTCTTCTTTATGTGGAAAAAATGTACAATGAATTGAAATATTTTCATTTGTTTGAGGTAAGGCATTTTGTCACATAGTAAACCCGCCAGGAAAAACCAGGCCAAAGTCACCGGGCAACTTATTGAGATATCGTGTCAATATGTCACTCACATTAGCGACAAAACTTAGCCACTCGGTATTATTGCTGTAAATGAAAGATAACAGTCTTAGATATCTATCAGAGTACATATTTTGATCAAAAACAAAGCTTAAATTCACAAAAAAGTTGTTTTAAAAAACAAAAATTTTGAGAAAAAAAGACTTTGACCTGGTTTTCCCTGGTGGGGTCACATGACCACTTCTAAATAGTTTTTGTTCTGCAGTGGTCCTTTGGTGGTTCATTTCATTGATGAACAGGGTATAAGGTTGTTGATGAATTGCTCCTTATTGATTATTGACTATACTTTTCAAGTGTATATATGGCATATATGGTATATGTATGGTGTGTGTGTGTGTGTATGTATGTATGTATGTATGTATGTATGTATGTGTGTATATATATATATATATATATATATATATATATATAAACAGGTAAAGTGTTTCATGCAGTGTTCCCATTATTTGGTATACACCCTGTATGTTCTCTTTATAATGATAAGCCTTCTAATGATTCATTTGTCAACTTTATGGAAAATATAGAAAAGTGATTGAAAACTCTTCTGATTTACAGGTTTGTCAAGAAACATCCCCAGAATTCCTTGATGATGGGGCCACTTCTGGCTTTGCTACTGCTGAAGTGGACCCTGAGATTTGTGCCCCTGTCATCCATGACACTATAACTAGCTCCCCTCCTGACAATGACCTTCTTGGTGCGGTTCCTTTTACCATAGCTACAGAGTCTGCCCTCTTTCTTTCTGAAGAGCAAGAGGCTTTTCCTGATGTACAGCCCACTTTTGAACTTCCTCCCAGAGAAACACTTGCCCCTGAACCTCCATCTGAGCCGCCTTCTGCTTATGAACCATTAGAAATAAATCTCTCTTCTGAAACTCCTGATTCTCCTCTTCCTAGTATTAGTGCAAGCATAAGCCCTGTGTCTGACATTAGCTGCACATCTGTAACCCCTGTGATAGATGTTCATGCTGAAGTAATTCCTCCCCCTGAAAGCTCCCATCCAAGTCTGCTCTCTGAAGCTGATTTTGGTTCTGTAGCAGAAAGCCCTCCACCTCAGGGCTTGTATGCTGAAACTGTTACTGCCTCTGTGTCTGAGGAGGAGGAGCTTGAAATACAAAGAGAAGAGCCTGAGCTGCAAGAGAAATCCATAGATGTAGTGAGGGAACCAGGTACAGTATGGAATGAAAGCCGAACTTGACATGTTCTTTATCTTCACTGTCTTTATTCTCCACACTTTTTTCTCTTATTCTCAGAAACTATTGGTGCAGATGTATCAATTGACCACCCAGAAGAGGGTGATGATGGACTGCGGCTCCGACATGTACAACACACTGAGGTGAGGAGGCAAAGCTCAGATGAGGAAGAGGAGGAGGAAGAAGAGGAGTTTAAGCTGCCAGAGAGGAAAGAGGAGAAATCAGGCTTCTCGTTGAATCATCTGATCATAGGGGCTTTAGCACTCTTATGTCTTGGCTCCCTTCTCTTTTCAGGTGAGTTGTCAGCTTATTCATATATGTTGATACCAATTATTAGAAGTCAAGTCCAAGGTCCAATATTCATTTACCATGAATTTGATTGGTTGTGTACAAGAATGCTACTCTTACTCAAAGTTAAGGTTTAGAATATACATTTTACATAGTTTTTGTATAAAATGGATATAGCTGTCTGCTTTTTGTCTTGGACTGTAACTTGGTGTGTTTTACAATAACAGTGAAAGGCGTGAAAGCTTACAGAGGGATAATATTTCAGTGAGGAATTAAAAATAAAGGAACTAAATAATTACATTGTAGCAGGGCTAGCTATATCACTTGCAAAAAGTCCACAGCACAGCATGTGCTGATGCTTATTTGATTGACAGATAGTCTGTATAGAAAAAACATACCGTTAGAATGAATAGTCAGATATCTGTATTGAATAAATGAATCCAATATGTCTGACAGCCCTACTCTACATTTTGTCTCTTTCCTTGTGTTCAGTTTTAATTTTTAACATTTCAGCTAAACACATCGGAAGAGCTACAATTGGCTTTACCTTTACCCTGAAAATCAGTGAATGGGGGCCCTTTTAAAACTATTTTAAAGTACAAACCTAGTGGCCTTTGTACTTTTTACAAACAAAGTTATAAATAATGACCTGGAATTCTGTACAACTTTGAGTATATCCACTTATTTTTCTGTGAAAAAACATATTTGATTGGATTTATACAGCACATGGTCCAGGTTTCTTCCAGTCAAATAGTGCTGTGGACTTCACTGTGTTGATTGTTTGTGTCAGCAATGCACATAGATAACAAGGCAACAACAAAAAACACTTTTATTGGCATGGAAACAGATCCAACTAAAGGCCAGTCTCATAAACCATTGGTCCCTAATGTGTACACACATTCATATAAACAGTGAAATGCAAAATTTTAGGCACCCCTGTTAAAATGCCAGGTTTTTGTGATGTAAAAAATCGGACAAAGATGAATAATTTCACAACTTTATTTTCCTTTAATGTGACCTGTAACCTGTACAATTTCATTGAAAATAAACTGAAATATTTTAGGGAAGAAAAATAAAGAACTAAAATAACGTGGTTGCATAAATATGGGCACCCTTGAACTAATACTTTTTTGAAGTGGCCTTTGAATTTCTAACAGCATTTAGACATTTTGGTCTATCAGCACATTTTGACTTGACAATCTTTGTCCTTGAAAAGTTTTCCAAATCTGTCAGACTGTGAGGGCATCTCCTGTGTACAGCCCTCTCCAGGACAACCCACAGATTTTCATTTGAATTCAGGTCTCTGGCTGTATCATTCCAAAATCATCTTCTGGTGAAGTCCTTCTTTTGTCAGTGTGGAAGTCTGCTTTGGGTCATTGTAGTGCTAAAAAGTGAAATTCCTCTTAATCTTTAGCTTTTTAGCAGAGACCTGAAGGTTTTGTGCCAAAACTGACTATGTGGAACTGTTCATAATTCCCTCTACCTTGACTAAAGCTCCAGCTGCAGAAAAACAGCCCCTAAGTGTAATGTTGGTGAATCACAGTGTTGGTTGTGTGTCTTTTGGAATTATGGCCAACATGTTTAACCTTGGCTTAATCAGACTGACATGTTTTCCCACACAATTTTGGTAAAACATAGCTGAGCTTGGGTGTTATTTTTGTAAGAAAATGCTTCTGTCTTGCCTCCCTACCCCACAGCCCTAACATATGAAGAATATGAGATTGTTGTCACAGGTATTACACAACCAGTACTTGCCAAAAATTTATGTAAGGTCCTGTAATGTTGTTGTAGCCTTTCAGCAGCCTCCTGGACCAGTTTTCTTTGTCTTTTCATGTTTTGGAGGGAACTTCAGCTCTTAGGATTTCGCACAACAGTAACATTACTATCGACTTCTTGATGATCTTCACTGAGTTCTGTGGTATTTCTAATGTCTTCAGAATGTTTTGTGTCCTTCTCCTGACTGATGTCTTTCAACATTGAGATCCCTTTATCTTTATAACTTTATAAGCTCTTTGTGTCTTTTGCTGTAAGTTATAACTCAGTAAATATCAGGAAAATCTAGTAGAACAGCTGAACTGTATTTGGAGTTAATCAGAATGACTTGATGACTGTTATGTATTAACTATTATTTAACATGAGCTTGAATGTGATTAGTTCATTCTAAACACAGCCACACCTCCAGTTACAAGAGGGTGTCCATACTATTTCAGGCTATTTTTCAGTGGAATTGTACAGGTTATGGGTCACGTTAAAGATAAAGTTCTGAAATGATTCATCTTGGTCTGTTTTGTTTTAAATCACAAAAACCTACTATTTTAACAGGGGTGCCCAAACGTTTGCATGACATTTTAGGTATCTTTTCAAAGCTTTAAAGGGTACAAAATGTGCATGTCCTTTTATTATTTGGCATTTTCTTTTATAAAACTTTATTTTGTTAATTATCACAATTGGTATATTATTTGATTTGATGATGGCCATATATGTCATTACTGAGGGCCTTAAGTTGCAGATTTAATACCTAGATTTCTACTAAAAGGAAAGTTGTTCAGCTTGTCAGGCATTGAATTGTGTTGTGTTCTCAGGTGTGACAGTGGACCAGGCTGGTGGTAGGTACAAAGGTTATGTTGCTAGGTGGCAGTGTAAGCTGGTGGTGTTGCCTGTATGTAGAAGTCTCCCTTAAGTGCTGATTCAGGACATTTTCCCATATATTAAATTGAAAAGCATTAATTTGATTTTGGAGCTCAAGCTGAGGGCAACTTCTAACAACAGATGTGTTAACTCTAAACCTAAACATCGTTTTGAGTTCATTAGTCACAGCTTTGCCGTTGCACTTACCAGTGTCATTAGTAGGATTCCTTTCACAAAGTCTGCCATAACCTGTAACTAAGGATTAAGCTCATCCATATCTGTTGTACACTGATGAATTCACTTTGTGTGCCATCTGCTCACCCTGTTCATAACTGTTCCTAGCACATCAGATATTATGTTTGTGTAAATGTTATTGCAATAAAAATCCCTTCTGTATATTCTATCAGGTTGAGAGTGATGAGGCCATGATGAAATTTTCTTTCTTGCAACTTTTGATTCTCTCTCCCCCTCTGTCTGTCTGTCTGTCTGTCTCTCCGTGTCCCTCATAAAGACTTTGAAGGATTAGAGCTAAGTGACCAGGTTGGTTGGTTTCAATGTACATTATCTTTTGACCTAATCCTTTCTTTTTTAATGTTGGATTTTTTTTTATTTTTAATCATTTTCAGCTCAATCTAATCAGTCCTCCAAATGTGTTCAATAATAGGAAATTCTTGAAAAACTTGCTCAAGAAAACCAACAGATTTCCATACTGGAGGCCCAGATACAGGTCAGGATATTTATATTAGTGATGTTTCTCCTGAAGGGCCAAATGGATATAAATCTGAATGTGTTAACCATTGTAATCCGTCATTGAAAATAAACTGTGTGTAATTTTCTTCAGTCCCAAAAGGAAGAATTGGACAAGGCACTGAAGATGGCAGCTGACAAAAGAATGACTGATAATGAAAATGCTAAGATGAAAGAAGAATTGTCTGCATTACCTGCTCTGAAAGATGAACTGGAGGCACTTAGAGCCAGAGTCACTGAACTTACCCAACTCACAGGTATTGTGAAATAATTATGCAAGCAGCATTGTTTACATAGTTACATAATCTGTGTAGTTTTTTATGAATGTAAAGGGTTAATAAAGGTAATGTCCGCTAGGGGGCACACCAGGACAGGAACATAACTGGCCAGCAAAAGAAGGTCAACACGATGAACAGCACTTTCCAGCACCTTAAGTGAGGAAGGTCACCTTGTGTCTTGCACTAATAATGGGATAACTCTTTTAATCCTCCAATAGAGTTTATTTAACTCAGATAAATAAGGATAACTGGTACACATGAGTATTGTCTAGTCCTCAAAGTATGTACAAAATATCACATTAAAACCTTTCTGCTACTTTGCAATAACTCAGTACTACTAAAAAAATATTCAGTTTTGGAAGAAGCAGAGAACCAGTGCAATAGTGCAAGAATAGTATCGTACAATGGAACCTCGGTTTTCGTCATTAATCTGTTCTAAAGTGATGATAAAGTTTTGATGGTAACCGAAACGAACGATAGTCTTCCCCATATTAAACTAAACTGAGACAATTTAACCAAACTGAAGCAATTTAATGACACCTGGGGAAACGTGTGCAGGTGCTTTGAGTTTTGTAGATGATTGGGTCTGTATAGGTGTGTGTGTATATACAGTGAGGAAAATAAGTATTTGAACACCCTGCAAATTTGCAAGTTCTCCCACTTAGAAATCATGGAGGGGTCTGAAATGTTCATCTTAGGTGCATGTCCACTGTGAGAGACATCATCTAAAAGAACAAATCCAGAAATCATAATGTATGATTTTTTAAACATTTATTTGTGTGTTACTGCTGCACATAAGTATTTGAACATCTGCCAATCAGCAAACATTCTGGCCCTCAAAGACCTGTTAGTCCGCCTCTAAAAAGTCCACCTCCTCTCCGTTGATGATAAGGAATTTTACCTTTCAGCACAACAGCATCCTTAAGTATCCCTCCACATTAACAAAAAAATAGCTTCACCAGAAGATCAAAGTGTTGAAATGGCCCAGAACTGAATCCAGTTGAACATCTGTGGGTTGACTTGATGGCTGTGTACAGGAGATGCACTCACAATCGGATAGAGTTTTAGCACTGTTGCAAGAAAGAGTGACAAAAAAGCGACACATTAACCAAACAGAGAATTTCACCAAATTGAACACAGATGAATTTTACCCCTACATTTAACCTGCCAGTGAAGTGGAACACACACACACTAGTGAACACATACACACCAGGAGACAGTGAGCACACTTGCCTGGAGTGGTTAGCAGACCTACCCATAGCACATGGGAGAACTGTGGTGAGTTCTCTTTCATACCATGCTTATCAACTCCTACCCAAAAAGATTGAATGCTGTCATAAAACCAAAACATACTTCAGCAAAATCCTAATTTAAGGCTGTGCAACCACATTGTTTTTTTTATCCCCCTAAAAAGTTTCAGTGTTTTTCAATTAAATTGTTCAAACTTTACAAGGTGGATAATGTTCTGAATGTCAATGTGGTCTCATTGTTACATTACAAAAACATGTCAATTTGACAGGAATGTGTAGCCTTCTAAGCATTGTGTGTGGAAATATTAATTCTGAATTATATCCCCTAGCTGAAGAACCCTCTGAAACCACACCCAGTTCTGTCCCATCTTCACTTGGTGTTCCTAAAGATAGTCAAGGTCCAGCCGGGCCTGATGGATGGAGGGATAAGGAGCAGGAACTCAACAGACAAAAAATTCTTTTGGAAGAGAGCAGGAATAGGCTGGAAGGGATTAAGAAACATGGTTGGGATAAGAAGGGGCTGAGGGAGAGTTTGGTTAAGATGCAGCAAAGGCTTTCAGAACAGGTGGACCACCTGGGTAAGAGAGATGCTTGGAAGAGGAAGCACAAGGAGCACAAAGAAGGAAAGAAAGAGTGGAGTGAAAAGAAAAGTAACCAGTGGAAAATGGAAGAGATGGAGAAAAAAAGAGAATGGAAGATCAACAAAGACAAGCATAATGGTGATTGGAAACACAAAGAGCATTTCAAGAAGTACCGTGAGGAGTGGGACCAAATGAAGGATGAGAGGAAGCTGGAACGAGAGAGAAGAAAGCAGGAGAGGCCTTGGCAGACCAAGCCTGACCACCACCATCATAAGAACAATCATCATAAACAGCACCATCAACCCCATGAGGAAGTCGACTTCTGGAAACATCAAGAAGAGAAGCTTCGGAGAAACCAGCATCATCCTGAACGCTGCCATAGTGTTGCAGAGTGTGCTGATGCAGAGGGACTCATTCCTGTCGAGGTGTCCGAGTTCCAAGCCCTCCTGCAAGTCTTCCTGAATAAACTGGATGGAATAGCTGAGGAGGACTTTGAATTTCTTCGTCATCTTGTTGCCCAATTCTTCCGTGATGGCATCTTCAGTCATGACAGCATGCTCTTCAGCGAGTTTGCTGAAGATGTGGCAGATATCTTGGAGGATCTGGCAGATGTATTGAAGGAGAAGCAGCAGGGTGTTGGTGATGATGATGCACTAGAGGAGGAAATGGAAAAGTTTGAGAGGGAGGCACTGTGGAAATTTGCTGCACCTGTTGCATAGAAGCCGCAAAGCTCAGCAGAAAAAGAAAATGAGCCATATGAAGGAAAAAAACACCACAACAAAAGATGACAATGAATCATTCTTTCCAGACATTGGTTCTTTTCCCCAGGCTATATGAACTCTTCACTAGTATGCCTGTAGTATTGTGCAAAGATTGTCTTTTCTGGATCTTGTCATTTGGTGAAATTCCACCTGTGTGTTGGATGCCTTCTTGTGAGCAACCTCTGTTCTTCAATGCTAATACCCTTGCTTGCTCTGTAAAGCATCCATTACTTTGAGAGTTCATTGTTGAGGCTTATTGACAAGTGAAATCAGTTCATTTTCTAAAAAGATTAGATCTTCTAGTCCCTTTAGTAAATAGGTTTTGGGTTGGTCTGGGCCAGAATGTGAAAAGTAAACCAAGAATGTATGTGTATTTGTCTCTGATGGGTTGGATTACCTGTACCTGTTTATAATCACACCATACTATTGCTGACTGGTGGATTGTCTAACTAGACTTGTATAGCTGTGACCACTTTATTTATATGCTTTAGAAAAATTGGAAACATCTGAATACTATTGTGATTTTTTTTTGTTTTATTTAATTTTCTATGTAATGGAAGTTGGTAGTGCTGATTTGATTTGGTATGCAAGAAAACATAGAATGTGCAATATTTCAGCTTTGAAAACAGAACATGGTACCAGTTTCATCAGTTTTGGATATGTGCACAGCAGTTTGGAACATTGCCTACTGCACTACATAATCTTATGCACATTCACAGGACAGTCTTTGTGCATTGTAAGTTACTGAAGTAATTTTGAGTTTTTTTTAATGGAACATTTTTAAGTTTGATAATGTGCCTTCATTTGTCAGAGATTCTGGTAATCAGATTAGCCTCTTTTTCATTTTTAAATCAAGTCTGCATTGAACAATGGGTTAAGATAAATATAAGTTAAGATAAATAGCTTGTCCATGTTTTTGGATCCTGCATATTATTTATTTATGTTTTCATGAGGAAAGCAGCCATTGTATTAAATCATTGATAGAATTTGTTGTTTTTCAGTTTCTCTTTTTTTTACACTCATATGCATGATCATTACCTGAGTTAGGCTTTTTCTAGGCCAGTTTGTAAATATGGAAAGTTTTACAGTTAATACAAATTTGGAGCTGATTTTTTTTAGTTTACAATAAAAGCCTAAGTAATGCTAACTCATTTTTTGTCTAAATGAATTTAATCCAATGGCTGAACTGGATTCAGACAATAAATGAAAGTTGAAATAGTTCACTATGAACACTTTTTGAATATCAATAAAAATTGTGATGTACCATCATAAAATTAATGATTTAATTTTCATTATTTTTGACTAACAGTTACACACCGACACCAAAAGACAGTTACAATTTTAAATTTAATGTTTGTTTCTTGAGTGTTGGAACTTTTCTATTTTCTAAAATACAGTACCAGTCAGAAGTTTGAACACATCTTCTGGACATTCAGTGTTTTTTCATGATGTAAACATTTTCTGCATTGTAGATTAATACTAAAGTCATCTAAACTATGAATAAACACAATTATTTAGTAATCAAACAAGTAAACAAACCAGAACATGTTTATATGTTACATTCTTCACAGTAGGCACCTCTTGCTTAGATGCAGCTTTCTTGGCATTTTCTCAGTC
>BRDA01087043.1:3747-15907 GCA_036984385.1 Crenuchus spilurus
AGTAGAAATGTCCTACTAGTACGGATTCTTCTTATGGTTGACATGAAAGAGGTAAACTTTATTTTCTAATGCAGACAACATCTGCCTAGAAAATCACTGAGATTTGTTTGTGGACAGGACTGAAATAATCAGGCGAGTTAGCTAAATAAAAGACAGCAGGTCATTTAGCCTGTAATATATCTGTCTGTAAGACATCCAAATGTAAATAGAATCAACAAGGACCTCCAGTAAAAGAAGAAATAACCGCAGGTCTGCATGTAAATTTAGTCCAGTATGAAAAACACACCAATTTTCAGTTTGCCGTTCTCACAAAGCATTGCCTGATGTGAACCATGCCTCACACAAAAGGGCTCTCAGAAGACCTACATTCAAGAATTGTTGTCTTGCATGAAGAAGAAGAGGGCTATAAAAGTATCTCTAAAAACCTGTGTCGATTGTAAGACACACTGTCTACAAATGGAGAAAGTACAGTTGGTATTCTTCTTAGGCATGATCATCCTGTAAAGATGACTGTAAGAGCACAGCCCAAAATGCTCAATGAGATGAAGAACAATCCTAGAGTGTCCACTAAAGACTTACAGAAATCTCTGGCACATGCAAGCCACTGCTGTCCAAAAAACTTTGCTGCACATTAGAAGTTTGCAAAAGAGCACCTGGATGTTGCACAGCACTACTGGCAAAATATTCTGTGGACAGATGACACCAAAACTGAGTTGTTTGTAAAGAACACAGGGGTATGTGTGGAGGAAAAAAAGCACTGCATACCAAAATCAAAACCTCATCTCTACTGTGAAATATGGTGGAGGGGGCATCATGGTTCGGGGCTACTCTGCTGCCTCAGGGCCTGGACAGAGATGTCATCAATGAAAAAAATAGTTCCCAATTTTATCAAGACATTTTGTGTGCAGGAAAATTTTAAACAATCTGTCTGCCAACTGAAGCTCAGCAGAAGATGGGTGATGCAACAGGACAACAACCCAAGACATAGAAGTAAATCAACAACAGAATGGCTTCAGCAGAAAAACATACACCTTCTTTAGTGGCACAGTCAGAGTCCTGACCTCACACCAGAGTGATTCACACCAGACATCCCCAGTATACTGCTGAACTAAAACAGTTTTGTGAAGAGAAATGGTCCAAAATTCCTCCTAACCATTGTGCAGGTCTGATCTGTAACTACAGGAAACGTTTGGTTGAGGTTATTGCTGCCAAATGAGGGTCAAGCAGTTATTAAATCCAAAGGTTCACAAACTTTTTCCACCCTGCACTGTGAATGTTTACTTGTTGTGTTTAATAAAAAACATTAAAACATTTATATATATATATATTCTGTGTGTGTGCAGTATTAGTTTAAGCAGACTGTGTTTGTCCATCGTTGTGGCTTAGATGCTCAGAACACATTTAATGACCAATTTATGCAGCAATTCAAGTCATCACAAAGGGTTCACATACTGTTTCTGACAACTGTATATACAGTACAATTAAAATAATTCAGTACTGGGCCAGGTTAGCATCAACTACAGCTTGTTTTCTAGCCATGCATTAGTTAATGTTCTAGGCCCAGCACAGTAGGGTTCCAAGTTGTCTTGGGAACTCAGCCTAAACATAAGCATATGGTGAGCTGAATGCTCGAGCAGAGACTAGTGGCAGGCCAGTTTTCATATCTGTGGTCATCCCACGGGTAGGAAAGGCCACTGAATCATAACTGTAGCTGATCTGTGCAGGTTTTTAGTGCTGGATAAGCGGGTACTTGGAGCTCGGAGCCAGCTTTCCTTCCTGACATGTCTTTTTTACATTTTAAGGCTTAAAAGCTTTCAGAACTAGATTGTAACCATGCTAAACAGAGTGTAAACTGGTTTAAACAGGTAAGCCTGCTTTGTTTTGTTGTCTTAGCTCTCTAAGACTTGGATTGCATTAGCATTAGCATATATTTATGGTATCTCACAAACATGAGTACACCCCTCACATTTCTGCGGATATTTTATTATATCTTTTCATAGGACAACACTATACATGAAACTCTGGTATAACAGAGTAGTCAGTGTACAGCTTGTATAACAGTACAGATTTACTGTCTTCTGAACAGAACTAAACACACAGACATTAATGTCCAAATAGCTGTAAACACAACTGAGTACACCTCACACTGGACATGTCCAAATTGTGTCCATAGTGTCAATGTTTTGTGACCATCATTATTATCTAGCACTGCCAGAACCCTCTTGGGCATAGATTTCACATGGAGTTGCATGGGTTGCTAACGGAATCCTCTTGCTCATAGCATTTGGTGGATGTTTGACTGTAGGCAAGACACAGCTATCTTGGTTCTCCTCACCAGGGCACCACTACACATGCTGGACACCATCTGAGCCAAACAAGTTTATCTTGGTCTTGTCAGACTGGACAAGTTTTGCCATTACTGGAACCACACAACATGGTTCCAGTAATGCTCTTGGACTGCTTGTCTTCAGCAAACTGTTTGCAGGCTTTCTTGTGCATCAGGTTCAGACGAGGCTTCCTTCTGGAACAACAACCATGCAGACTGAGTTGATGCAGTGTGCTGTGTATGGTCTGAGCACTGACAAGCTAACCTCCCACTTCTTCAATCTCTGCAGCAATGCTGGTGGCACTCATGCATATCTTTTTTTTAAGCCAAACACTGAATATGATGCTGAACACGTGGACTCTTTCTTTGGTCGACCCTGATGAGGGCTGTTCCAAGTGCAACCCGTCCTATAAACTGCTGTTTGACCTTGACCACTGTGCTGCAGCTCAGTTTAAGGATGTTAGCAATCTTCTTACAGATTAGACCATCTGTACACTGACTACTCTCAGTTATATACAAGTTTACTTTCTATAGTGTTGTCCCATGAAAAGATATAATCAAATATGTGCAGAAATGTGTGAGGTGTATTCACTTTTTTGAGATACTGTAGACAGGCCTACATAGCAACAAATATCTCTGCAAGCCTCACAATTTCTAAATTAAAGAAGCAAAATTTGGTCTCCAGACATGTTGTGGCTGTTTAAATACAAACCGAATTCCAAAAAAGTTGGGACACTAAACAAATTGTGAATAAAAACTGAATGCAATGATGTGGAGGTGCCAACATCTAATATTTTATTCAGAATAGAACACAAATCACAGATCAAAAGTTTAAACTGAGAGAATGTATCATTTTAAGGGAAAAATATGTTGTTTCAAAATTTCATGGCATCAACAAATCCCAAAAAAGTTGGGACAAGGCCATTTTTACCACTGTGTGGCATCCCCCCTTCTTCTTACAACACTCAACAGACGTCTGGGGACAGAGGAGACCAGTTTCTCAAGTTTAGAAATAGGAATGCTCTCCCATTCATGTCTAATACAGGCCTCTAACTGTTCAATCATCTTGGGCCTTGTCTGTCGCTCTGTTCTCTATAGGAGAAAGATCTGGACTGCAGGCTGGCCATTTCAGTACCCGGATGCTTCTCCTACGTAGCCATGATGTTGTGATTGCTGCAGAATGTGGTCTGGCATTATCTTGTTGAAAAATGCAGGGTCTTCCCTGAAAGAGATGACGTCTAGATGGGAGCATATGTTGTTCTAGAACCTGAACATAGTTCTCTGCATTAATGGTGCCTTTCCAGACATGCAAGCTGCCCATGCCACAAGCACTCATGCAACCCCATACCATCAGTGATGCAGGCTTCTGAACGGAGCGTTGATAAAAACTTGGGTTATCCTTGTCCTCTCTGGTCTGGATGACATGGAGTCCCAGTGTTCCATAAAGAACTTCAAATTGTGACTTATCTGACCACAGAACAGTCTTCCATTTTGCCACACTCCATTGTAAAAGACCCCTGGCCCAGTGCAAACGTCTGAACTTGTGGAGCTTGCTTAGAAATGGTTTCCTCTTTGCACTGTAGAGTTTCAGCTGGCAACGGCGGATGGCACGGTGAATTGTGCTCACTGACAATGCTTTCTGGAAGTATTCCTGAGCCCATTCTGTAATTTCCTTGACAGTGGCATTCCTGTTTGAGGTGCATTGACGTTTAAAGGCCTGGAGATCACGAGCATCCAGTAGAGTTTTACGGCCTTGACCCTTACGCACAGCAATTGTTTCAGATACGTTGAATCTTTTGATGATATTATGCACGGTTGATGATGATAACTTAAAAGTCTTTGCTATTTTACGCTGGGTAACACCATTCTAGTATTGCTCTGAAACAATGGTGGAATTGGTGATCCTCTTACCATCTTGGCTTCAGAGAGACATTGACACTCTGAGAAGCTCTTTTTATACCCAATCATGTTGTCAATTGGTCTTCCAGCTGTTCGTTATATGCTCAATTTCTTTTTTCCAGCCACTTATTGCTACTTGTCCCAACTTTTTTGGGATTTGTTGACACTGTGAAATTTTGAATCAACATATTTCTCCTTTAAAATGTTACATTTACTCAGATTAAACTTTTGATCTGTCATCTATGTTCTATTCTGAATAAAATATTGACATTTGCCATCTCCACATCATTGCATTCAGTTTTTATTCACACTTTGTTTAGTGTCCCAACTTTTTTGGAATCCGGTTTGTACATCTGAGGTAAGTGGAAAAAAGTAAATATGATGGAGTCACCATTCCTTCAATAACATATTTCCCTTTCTACCAATTTCTCCAAGACCTACTATGTAAAGCAGGTTTTAAAACCTATGCATTGTACAGTTAATACCTGTTTGGGTCCCAAATTTTGCTTCTTTAGTTTACAACTGGAGCTGTGGGGCTAACATTTCTAACAGACCAAACCATTTTTAATCACATTGGTATTAATCAAGACCTCACAGACTATTTAATGTGACTCACAACATTTTTTCTTCTGCTGTAACCTATATTTAAGTACCAGTAGCAACCAGTTAGTATTTATGTACTGACTCATATGGGGAAGTCATATTTACACTGGGGAAAATCACACTGTAAATGACAGGGAGTTACAGTCTAAAAACTGGGCTGTATTAAAGCATTATCTTAAATGTAACTGATAGGTACAGTAGTGCTATAAGCAACACATAGAAATGCATGTTGTCATCCACCTCATCTGACCTTTATGGAGACATTGTTCTAGCACCAAAAATTGAGAACACAAACCAAGATCTACTTCTCACTTGACTGACCACACTAGAAACATTACAGTGTGGATATGCTAGCAATCCTGACTGGCTGACAGGATCATCTGCAATGTGTTGAGTACGACAACAGCCAAGCAGTGTTGGTGAATGAGCATTCAACAGGTCTGGAAAACAGACCACTGCAGTTGATGTTTGGTTTTACTGTGTATAGAGCTGTGTTTGGTTTATTCCAATATTTGGTGGAATAAATCTGATGTTCATGATCTCCACATTGTCTTTCATATTACTGATGGATGACTTTATGACATTCCTGAAACTAAAATTCAAGCAACCCAGCTGTGTTTGATGGTTTGTAGACCATCAGTGCTCATCTTGATAACATTCTAATTGTGTTCAGTTAAGTTAAGGTCTGGAGTCTGTGTTTAGTGAGAAAAAATAACTATTTATAAAGGACGTATATGGAGAAATGTACTTTGTGGCACCTGAGATTATACTGTTTGGCCACTAGGTCTAGTTGAGTGCACTTGAAGATCTGAACTGAAGTTACCTGCTGAAATGTACTTGGGGATACATCTTGTATTTACTACTCTAGTCAAAGTAGAAGGTTGTCTCAGCTTGGTAGCTACTTCAAGCTGGCTGAGCTGAAGCTTCCTGCTGGTAAGTAAAGCTTAGAGAAGTGAGTAGAAGGTGTATAACTTGAGGTATATGAAGATTCCTGCTATGCAATGGCTGGACTGGAGATGCCTGTTGGTAGCTTCTATGCTAAAATGTAAATTAAATTATTTTGTAAAAAATGTTTTTTTATAAAGACCAATTGAAGGAAGTGTTATGACTGGACTTGTGGAAGGAGTCTGAAGACATGGAAGACCAAGAATAACCTGGATGGATAACATCAAGACATGGACTGGATTATCAGGTGCTAGCCTGCTACAAGCAACCAGAGACAGATGGCATTGGAGGGAAGTGACTCGTCTGTGCAGCCTACCATCGCGAAGCGATGATGGCGTGTGACATGACATGACATGGAGACAAAGGACCATTTACAATCTAAAATGGTTGTTTACATCTTGAAAGGGTGTTTCATACTAGTACTTAATACTTTGTACATGGTTCACTCTGAGCTTCTAACAAGTGGAACCATTTTGATGCTATATAGAACCATTTATCTTTACCAAAAAACCTCTTTTTTTAACCCTCTGTAGTAGGCATTCTCGTTGGCGGGCACAAGACCAAAATTCTGCAAAAACATTTATATAACTCTGCGAGATTTTATCCTATAAACAAAATGAAACATTAAATGTTCTACTTTTCAAGTATCAAAATATATATTTTTAGATACTTGTGAGAGGAGCTTAAATAAGCAGAAACATGTTTTTCAGAGCGAGTTAGAATGCCTACCAGTCTTTTTTCCCACCAAATGACGCAATCTGTCATTCATATGATAATGACATGGTAATTCCAGACATAGCATTGGTGGATTACTGGTTGTGGAATGTGTAGAATGTGAACCTGAAGAAAAGACATCTCACCTGAGTTTTCACACCTATCTCATAAATATTCAATCTGAGAACCACTAAATTAGCCAAACACATGTCAAACCACATTAGTTAAGCTTTAGAAATAAAACCACATGCACTTTCTAGAAACCGTAATGACACTTCTGTTAATTAGGCCTGAATGTAAATTGCATCTGGTTCCGTTTATAGGAAGATTCTTGATTTTCTCCCTCTTAAGAAACTATTGATTTTCCATGCCATACTAATATCCTGAAGTGTAATTACATGTACTTCATGATCTGATAATTGCAGAAAATCAGATTTAGTCAGTAATCCAATTAACACGTTTACATGTACTTGAGTTATCACATGATAGGAGATTCTGGGTTTACATTAGTTAAACAATATTCTGAGTTCTGCTATGCAACAAGCTTTCAGCAACTATAGGAATGCTTGATGAAAGTGTAAGCAGTGAGTGATATATTAAATGTAAAAAAACAGTGAACAGACTAAGTAATATGAAAGAGATTCGGGTCAGGGTATACATGCACTGAGAAATTTGAAATCTTTTTATCTCTGATCTAAGAATTCAGAGTATGCTGTTTACATGACCACTTAAATGATCAGATAACTGCAGGAAAAATTAATACAACTCAATTATTAAATGCATGTAAACACATTCACTGTATCTGGTTTCATTGGCTTTTGCTCCTGTATAGAATCATTCATCAACAGTCCCATAGAAGGAGTTCACCATCTTAGAGATTCTTGATTCAGTTCCAACCATTCTAATATCAATGTCACTGTTCTGAGATGCTTTTTGCTTTCTTATAAAAATGACTTTCTTAACTGAACTAGACCTGGAGTAATTTTCTGCCTGAACAGAACTTCTTTTAATGCACCCAGATTGAGTGCTGTACTTTACAGCGCCATAACTATAAACCAAGAGCGAATCAAATGAAAAGGCACATTTGGGATGGAGTAATTGACAATTACTGATCATCTGTCATCGCTTCATTCTGCTGAACTCACAAGGCCCTTCTGTGGCAAATGTGCTATAATAACAGATCATCTAATATGATAGAAAAGGGTTTTTGCGAGATTGGTAAGTCACTGATTTATAGTTCGCATTGAAATTAAATGAAAATGTAACTTTTCCAATTTTAAGGCTGCCTATTTCAGACCTCACAGTGGATTCAATGACAATTTGTCCTGAAATGATTTCAGTGTCACAAAATCCCCAAAATTTCACAACTTATATTGGAACAATTGAGAATCTATTGAAATACATGGAACAGGAAGAACTTTTTATGCCAACAATGTCCAATCATATTCCTGAAGATCTGCAGTCTTCAGCATGGGAGTTCTTTCAGGAGCAAGGTTGGCCACCCTGATATACTCAGTAGTGCAAAATTGACAGTAAAAACCATACCTAAGCCAAAAAAAATCAATTCTGATTGAATTTCCTCCTCACTGATGCATTTCTTTACTTTATGAAAATGTAGTTCCATGAAAAAATCCAAGATTTTCCATATGTCAAGCAGATCTTGCAACATAAGGTGGATCAATTTGCTCTTTTTTTCCAAGAACTCTATTTAAAGTTTAATAGAAGTGGCATCTTATCAATTTGGAGAGGTTATTTCTATTTTCAGGCCTCTTTGCAGCATAATAATGCCACCAATTATGCCAGGAGCAGACAGGCTGTGGAAAAGTCCCCCACTAGAGTGGCTTTTCATATTCTCAGTGCCGGGCTTTTATTGCTTGGCAAAATTATCCACTCCTGTCATTACAAGAACTTTCAAATTTGTGCCCTTTCATCTGCCTTCATGCACAAAATCTCAATTCCATCTGGGTGAAGGGTCTTTCTATTCTCTCTTCCTCTCTATCTCCCCTTACCTCTCTTTCTCTCTCTCTATCCCCCCACCGTTAATCTCAAGAGCAGGACAGAACATCTAGCTGTGTCACTACTGTAGCTACCATCCATATTGAGTGTGTACAGTCCTCAGATGTTGTGTTGTTGTAGATAAACTGCACATAAGGCATTCAACAAAGCCATATACAGACTATAGCAGCTAAAGTAAACTAGACAGGCCTTTGAAGATATTTCTCTCAGTTGTCCTCAGTTTCATATGTCCAATATTTGTCTTTGTACACTTTCAATTAAGGTGCAATGAGTGTGTAATTGTCAGCATGCTCAAGTGGCTCACAATGATAACAATAAGGTTTGTGAATTTCAAAATTAAGAAGATAAAGATCACATTTGATCAGCATAAAACAAATCTAGATGTTTTAAATTCAAGCAAACATCAACTGAACATCATTTAAAACTGTAACATTATATTAGCCTAAATAGGAAGGTCATCATGTGTCCAAATCCATGTTTGGAGGCAGCACTGTGATGAAGGTGCATTTTAGAGCTCCATATGTAGGACCCTGATGTGTCAACATACTCTGGTCCCATATCCCAACAGGACAATGTGTACTGCAGTAAGCATGTCTGGGACACAGTGGCACAATGACTTGGCTACCATGGATGAACTTTGAGGATGTATGATATGGCTTTCCACGAGCCTCCATGTAGAGTCGTTGACAGTATTTGTTTTAGGCTGTGGTTGGCATCTGATACTGATTATTTTACATTTTCCTTGCCTACACAGTCATATCAGACTATTATGATCACCCCTGGTTTGGAATGAACTCACAGATGCCATGTGACAGGGTTTGCTACATGTATAAATAAGTGAGCACACTATAAGATGTCCATGAGGGCATGATAATAGGGTACCAGGTGAAGGTGGTAGCATCTTTATGGGATGTTCTAGAGGCGCTGTAGTGAAGGTGTACTGAGAATTGACTTCTTGTATCTTTAGTGCCTCTCAATGACATAACAGTGGTGCCCCAAAACCCATTGATGCCAGAGGGCAATGATGACTCTGGCAAGTGGTACAGACTAATCAACATGTAATAGTGAGTCAGTTAACCTTTATAATGAACAATACTTATTATAATATAATTATAATTCATGGTGGTCTTACAGTTTTTTAGAAATGACCGGGCGGCTCCGCAGACTAAGGCACTGTCACTATGATCTGAGGATCACGAGTTCAAATCCCAAATCATGCTGCTTGCCATTGGCAGTCATGGCCTGATAGAGCAAAATTGGCAGTGCTAGGTGATCCTACAGCTTCGTGCGGGAGGAAAGAGGAGAGAACCACCCCTGAAGACCTCAGTGAAGATCTGGGTATTACCCTTGAGGACTTATTTGAGCAAACATCCCCAAAGATCTCGGTGAAAGGGACCGGCATCGCCGAAGGAGGATTCGCCGTGCTCAGGCTTTTAGTCAGGTTGGAAGCTCCCAGGATATCCTCGCCTCTGGGATTCAGTGCCAGGGCAGGTGGAGGCCTGCCCCGCAGCAGACGCTTTCTTTTAAAAATATGTTTTAATTGGTTTAAATGTGAAATTTATTTATTTTATTTTTGGGTAACTTTATGTTTTTAGATAGGCTGAGATGCTCTGAATGGTATTTGTTTAAAATAAACCAAAAGTACTACTGACTGGTTATTCTTTGTTGTGCTTACTTTATTTTTCTAAGGCAATCGGTTTCCTAAATTCTGTTAAGTAAACTGGACCAGGTAAAATATAAAATTATGTTAACTTGGGTAATATCAGTTGGCAGTACTTAAAAATGCCAACTTACATCTATATACTACTTTAAGTCAGAACAACTCAAATCAGAGTAAATACAGTTGTGTTAAGTGCACTTAAATGATAGACATTAAGTAAACCTAACTTGAAAATAATAGTTATAGTTACTTAAGTATTTCAAGGCAACCAGTTTCCTAAATTCCTTTAAGTAAGATCAACTTATCAGATTTTACAGTGTAGGTAAGATGGGACTCTCTCAGCACTGTTAAGTAAAGTCTAATGGCTCAGGCGTCTGCCAGGCAATACATCAGAACTGGGGATCTGCGCTTTCCTCCGAGTGTGTTGGCTGCCCGGCAGCGATGTATTGGCAGCAGTTTAAAAAAAAGAGGAGGAAGCCTGTGTTTGTCCGTGTCTAGAGTCGGGAACATTGTTAGTGATAGAGAGAGTCAACTAAAGATCGGGTTGATTTTTTAATAAACACATTGGGAGATAATCAGGAAAAAAGAAATGACTTACAGGAATGACTTGTGTTGACATTTTTCGGAATTCGCTGGGACAATTATTCCAATGTATGGGAATAGAAAATTAGAAGACTTTACTTGTCATGATTTTTGCTCATTTTATCCTCAAATTGGAAGCCTTAACATTTTAGGAATGCAAGGACAACTCCCTTTCCAGAAGTCACCCAATTCACATGTCTTTAAAAATCTAAAACACGAAAGAGACAAATGCAGAGACATCAAATCACCCCTGTGGTGCTTTGCTGCTGATGATGAAAGAGAACTTTAAAAAGAATTCTTGAGTTTTTGGGGATTGCACAGGAACGTGTCAAGGTCCTAAAGGAAACTTGAGCATAACAGAGTTGTTAGATGTTTAGTTAGCTAATGCAGTGATATTCTTTGACAGAAATGGTAATCTGTTTTATTAAGCATTTGTTCATTGAAGGCAGTGAATGTGGCACAAGTTCACATTCTAACTTAGCTGCTTAGTTAAGAGCTCATATATGGAGGAAAAAGAACAGCATTATCACTTGGAGACTGGCTGGAACACAAACCTTCCTCATGGTTAAAAGATGGTGAGAGTAGCAAGAGTTTAAATATGTGATAGTCAACAACAACCAGTGACGACAATACCCATGTCTTTGTATTGTCTGCCCAGCTAAAAATAAGGTAGGAGAACCAATGGGAATGGGAAGCTACTGTGGCCTGCTCCAGATACCCTACTCTACTGCCTACATTGGAGTTAAAATGGACTTTCTGGCCGTTATCATTGCACCCACTATCATCATCATTCCTGTCCCACTACTGTCACCATATCAGTTCACCTGAACTTTACAACAAGATCATATGATTATGATTCATCACACACTTAGAATTAGCAGACCAGAGGAGGATGGGTCCCCCATGTGAGTCTGGTTCCTCCCAAGGTTTCTTCCTCCAGCTCTGAGGGAGTTTTCCCTTGCCACTGTCGCCGTTGGCTTGCTCACCGGGGATTAGGGATTAATGATTTGATGTCTGTTATTGCTAACCCTGTAAAGCTGCTTTGTGACATTAGTTGTAAAAAGCGCTTTATAAATAAAATTTGATTGATTGATTGAAGCTTACACATGTTGGCTTGTTCATTTCCATTAGGGAGCTTTTGCATACACAAGGATGGCTCACTTCCACTTGACATCTGGTGATTTCGTTGGTGATTGTGAGTGTGCCATCCTCATGTATGCAAGGTCCAGAGTGGAAGTGAGCTGTCCAACATATTTAAGCTTCACATTGGTCGATTGCCCTACATTGATTTTAACCTCTTAACTGCTGTATTATTTTTATTTTTTGCCTGAATTTTCTGGTCAAAGTCTCAGTGTTTTTTTACAGCAACTGCACAAAATAAATACTAAATGTTCACATGTTTAGTAAAAGAACTG